>CALNHX010002439.1:0-10000 GCA_940337035.1 Agriotes lineatus
GCATATGTAAAAAATAAAAAACGTTCTCAACGTACCTATCTATACTGACTTGTTATTTTACGTAAAAATAAAAATTAAATATGTAACAATTTAACTTGACTTCTATTATCGTTACTTATGTTATTACAAAATTTTTCCTGAATACTTACCTCTTTCAATAAAGTAGGTGACATTTTCGGTAAATGTATGATTATTTCGTCGTTATTGTATACATTTAATTTTATGGCGTATCGTATTAACTTTATGATATCGATAATGAAGAGTCTAGTATATTCATCGCTCGACGTACGATCGGTTATAATTAATGCGTCTCGTGTAAAATTAGCTTCGCCTAGGTGTAAGGATGACTCGTTCGAACGATAGAAACCGAAATAATCCATTACTATACCATCGACGGTCGCGAATTTTACAATCATCTTTTTATTAAGGATTATTCTAGTCTCCGTCTAGAACGGCGCGAGCTGCTTCTTGAGTTTCGATAAGTAGCGCGTTTAAAATATCGTCATACGTCGATCTATCTTTTTTATTCAGGTTTTTTTTTAAACTCTCTATTTTAGCCATTTGTGCATATATCGTATTTGGATTGCGCATATTTTGTCGAAAATTTCGAAACACTTTATCTGGAGTATTATTACGTATAGCAACCGCGAGATCATTTATTCGTTGATCGTTTGGTGCCGCTCTAGTCGCGTATTCTAGTAATTTTTCGATAGAATCCATTGTATTCGGCGTATACAATTGGTTATTATTTATCCTGTTTAAATAAACAACTAGTTCGTCGGTGTTGAATAACGAAGCCGGATCGCGAAGATCAACGTTAATTGGATTTCGCACTTGCACTTGATCGAAAAGCGTTTCGACCGAATTTCCAGTCGTCAATCGAAATTGCACGTCGGATGCGTTGATTATATTCGCCAAATCGCTTTGTATACGACTCAAGGGCGATTCGTCTTGCACTAACGAATCGATATCTTTACCCAACGATACCAGATCTAACATTTTATTATTAACACGTATCGTACCGCTATTAAACGAATTGATTTCGGAAAAATACTCGATTAAATTATTATTTAATTCCGATTCGATATTTTTAATTTTATTCAAGGATCGATTTATACCTTTGGATTGCGTTATTTTCCGTCTAGCTTGATCATTTTGATTTGCGGATAATCCCATGTCACCGTAAATCTCGGTAATGCCTTGAGTTTTATAACTATTTAAACGATTTTTCATCGTCTCGTACGATCTTATACTTTCGAGAATGTCCCTCAATTTATTTTGCATCATAACGTACCACGAATTCAATATCTTGTTACTCTGTTGTAATTTCGATCGAACGTTATTGACGCGATTGAATAAATTTAAAGTCGCTTCGATTTGATTCATCATATATCTAGTTTCGATTTCCGCCTCTTTGTCCCTTAGCCATTGCTTGTAATCGTTAATATTATTTGTCAAACTTGTCGAAATTATCATAATATTTTCGTGTAATCTGTTGATATCTAAATATTCCGCTGTGAACGATATATTATTCATTTGAGACGAGTTAGACGAAGCGAATACACTAAAAGCGTCTTGATTACAATGAGGTTCGCAAGAAAATTGTCGATCATTGCTACGTATATTAAATTGTTCTTGGGATGAACTCATTTGAAAATTTCGATTATCCATAATAAAATATCTATTTTAGAAGGAATAAAAAAAAAGGTTAAAATTTCTACTTTCATATTCCAGAATTATAAGATTGCAACTTAACAGCCCATAATAAAAAAAAAATAGATATAACTTCACTTTATAAACCGCCGCCGTACGTGACATCAAATTTTCTAGTTGACCTAAATCCAATACCATCGGAGGTTACTGTACCACTGCTAATGAAATTCTAGCAGGAGATATAATACGAGTATAGATATTTTAGACGACAGAAATTACAATTTCCAAAATTTTCTTGATCTACTAAGCCGTTTTGATTTCACCTTTTGTATTAATCGACCAACCGGGAAAGAGAAAACGTGTATTGATCACATCTTTGCGAAGAACAATATAAAAAAACGTATCTTTTGTGCCGTTGGTATTAAAATCCAAAATAACTGATCATGATCCAACTTTTACACAATTAAAGTTTAATAAAAATGTAACTGGAGAAAAAGTCAAAATTGTTCGAAACAAAATTAACGAAAATAGTTAATCATACGAAATTAATCGGTAAAAGATTAAAGCGTATGATTGGCAACATATTGTCATTAAAAATATCGATCAATCGGCTGATCCGCTGGTTAAGATAATACAACTAATAGTTACTATAGAAAGAGAATTTAAATACTGTGCAGAATGTGATTTTAAAAATGATTTTACATAAACCTAGATTATATCCAACTAAAAAATTACACATAAACGATATATATTTTTTTACTAGTATATATGTATATGAGCTTAATAAAGAGAGATTATTATTATTATATATTTTATTATGCAATTTTACGTTTTTTTTTTTTTACAATTTCGTCTTCGTCGATGCACGTGTAATCTTCAACATATGTAATATCGTTTGAATCGGTATCATTAAACATACGTAAAGTATTACTGTATTGTAAAGGATCCTCATCGTCTTCGTATCGCGACAACGATATTAACGATGACGGTGATGATGATGATGATGTTGACGACGTTGATACATCCAAATATGAAGGAATAAGCTGAGTTGGTAATTCTTCTCTGTTGACGTTTATCTCTTGCGGCATAAGGGTTTTACATTTTATACGCCCCAACGATCTGTATACATGAGCGGTGGTATTGATCAGAGTTAAGTCCCGTGGCATCGACGTATTTCTATTATCTACATCTCGTACATTCACCGATATAGGGTTCAATGGAAAATTATCGTCTTTTACGATCCCACATCGACGAAACTCACCCAATTGTCTATTGCAATCGTTAATCCTATCGTTTAAATTTTTCTCAGTCAATTGAGACATTTTCTCTTTTAAAAAGGTCGAAATGCCGATAATCGTATCTTCTATAGGTGCGTTAAACAAATTTAAATCTATACACGCGTCTTTATATAAAATTTGATACATACGATTCTGTAGGGGAGTATAAAATTTCCATCGAGATCGTTCCGCATCATTACCCTCGTTACGCTTGCGATGTAGCTTGTCGCAACGATCCACATTCGTATCGATCAACGCTAATGCATTAATTTGATCGCGAAAGTGTTTATAATAATAGCATTCCTTTAAATTAAAAAATACGTTATCAAATTTATCGAGATATTCGATCATCGCTGGACTGGCGATATTTTTGTCGAAAATCGGGCGAACGTTTCCAAAAGTTTTTCGAAATAAACTCATCAATTTCCACAACACGCCCCATTCCAACACGTTGAGTGGTGAACGATCGTTGAATCGTTTCCTAGTATCGTTTCGTTGTTGTATCATACAGCTAACCATATAGCCCAACACGCTTGGTCCAAAGGTATCCGTATTTGTTAATGGTGCGTTCTGTTGCGTCTTAGTCACTGGATATTCGGTAGCGTTTAACGTCGATGTTTTTCTAGTACAGGACGTACCATCTAAATAAATAACTGTTGCCGGTGATAAAAATAGAAGATAGTCTTTTATAATTTCATAACAAATTGCTATAATTTCTTGTATAGTGGTCATTTTTTAAGTAGCAGTTAAAAAAAATATGTCTTATACAACAACCGATATCGAAAATTCGAATAAATTTGCAGAAGCCAATCATAAGATTCGTGTGATTAAACGCTTATATGAAAACGTTCCTCATTTAGCCAGCCATCTAAAATATACTAAACGTCCGGCGACGCAAGATGATTTTTATATCCCTTCGTTATTGCAAGATGCCGCATTTATCGTTGACGTGGAAATTACCGAAAAACTATGTAGCGCTCTATCGTGTAATCCTACCACACCGAAAGGTCTGTGTACGCCAGAGATGAAAGCGTCATATTATTATCTCGGCACCGAATCGTACGACGTACAATGTCAACCGTCGTGTTGGCATACCGCACACAAATCCACGTACAACGATGACGGACTACGGGCGCCCGACACGCCGATGTTAAACTATCATGACGACCATTGTCGTCTGGTTAACTCGTCTATTGTAGCATATTTGGAAAAAACATTTTATCGTTCGGACACGTTGTACGAGATGCGTTTGAACGATATGCCCACGGGATTTTCACGCATCAAATCAGAGAATCCGTACGGATGCGGTTACGAGTACACCACAAACGAGCAATATTGTAAATATTACGATCGTACGTTCGAAAAAGACGGATCATGCGGTATGGAATGGTGGGAACAGGTTCTAGACGCCGTCATAGGAATGAGTTTGATAAATACCACAAAATCATCGATTCGCGTGTTAACGAACGGCAACAAACCGTTCGATATACCGGAGAATTTACCCGTTTTACCCACATTACCCGAACGTTATACGTTAGACGGATGGAAAAAAGATATAGATTCGTCGTTCGAGGTGCCCGAATTGATCGACACCACACCGAAACGCGTCTCGCCCATACGTAAAACCGTTGCCCGGCACGCGCATCACATACGAGAAGATATTGCCATACAGGCCAACGATTTATCGCCGTTTATGCGAAAACGTTTGAACATGGAAGAACCCCAAAACGAACATGCCAGAAGTAAACGATCCGCGCGAGATGATAAGCACGAAGACGAAGAACAAAAAAATTGGGTCGATAAAATGAAAGAAATATTAGTGGGAATGTTGGAGGCTGTAACAACGGATCCGAATTTTTGGGCGTCTGTGGGAATAGGGATCGCCGTGGATAAGTCGTTGGAACTCGTGAAATCGCTGTGTAAAAAGATCATCGAAAAAATGGCGAGTTTTACGGGAAAAGCCATTTTAAATATGGCCGAACGCATCGGTACCAAAGTGTTGGGTAGCGCACTAAAAGGCTTAGCCGTACGTATGGTTACCGGTGTAGTTATCAAGCTCGTCTCGAAAATCGCTATAATGCTCGCGAAGATCCTCGGTGCGGCGGCATCAATAATCGGTTGGTTGTTAGTCGCCACCATGCTATTGGACATGCTCTTTACCTTTTGGGATCCGTACGGTTATAATAATCTATTTCCACCCGAAATTCCATCGGATGTCATGCGCAACGGTGAAAAAGTCTTTCGTAAAGCTCTAGAGTCGGCCACTTGTAATTACGAATTTGAACATTTTGCCGCGTTGATACTCACCGACGACGAAATGATGGCGATACAATTAGAAAGTTTTCTCGATAGACTCATATACTTGGACGCGTTGGTCGTCAATTCGGATGGTACGCGTATCGACAAGGGTAACCTTATAGATACGAGCGCCGGAGGCGATGGCGGTATGCAACAAGCGCAAAACGAAGCCATGGTGCAACGCGTTCGTTTCGACACGCAGGCTTACGAAACCTATAACGAAACGTTCTTGTATCGCGTCGAGATGAACAAGTATGGTAATTACGCATCTTTAAGTGGATTTATGCTATCTGGGACTTTTCTTTTATTAGGTCTACCCATTTTAGCGATATTCTTTTTGTTCGTAGCGATACTCGTGTTGTGTTTTACGAAATATTCCCTACAAGAAGATTGGTTGGTGGACATGCTGAAAAATATATATTTCGGCAAAGAAAACGACACCACCCGATTCATATCGAGTAAACGAAATGCGACAAATTACAATAATAACGATTCCTTTTCTACGCTCACCAATAAACGTACGATTAACGCTTCAACATTTAAACATTTAACGTTTTAACGTTTTGCGGTATATAATACATATAAACCTCCGATACTAATTATAAAGAGTTCAAGTGGTCGAAACCGTACAAAAAAGGATCTCACGGAAAACCTAGATTTTACATACACCGATATAATCTATCGTAGATCTTTTTAATATAGAAGACGTCCTAAATTTTTTATCAGTTATTACGTTATTACTGATCAGGACTTGTAATACGTTTTGTTTTAAATTATAGGTTCAAAAATTAACCGTTTAGGAGTTATTACATTTGACCCTAGGATGCATAAAACGGGGGTTAGTGGGAAACAATTGATAAACTCGACACGACTCGGCCGCTTCAGAAATAACGTGACTATGGCAAGTTACGCACGTAAAACGAACAAATGTGTAATTTCACTAAGCGCCATGCATCATGACAGATCTGCCAATAACGATAATAAGAAGAATCCAAAAAATAATTTACGCTATAGCCAAACAAGGGGGGGGGGCGGCGTAGATGTTATGGATAAAATGATATTTACATACACATGCAAGATTTAAACTAAGCAATGAACTATATTGATATTTTTGATCAACCAACACCCCCAACATCGGTGCAATGATTAACAAAAAAAAATGCTCAATATATGGCCATCAAACATCGATCATAAAAAAACAAAATGATATGTACTAGACGCAAAAAATATTTGTAGTGAACATATTAGAATATGGTACTACTGGTTACTCTAATCAATAACAAATTTTTTTACACAATAATAATGCTCACTTTGATGTTTAAATGCGAACTTGTAGAACACGCGTATCCTTAAATATGGTTTTCTTTCAATAAATTCATTTCTATAGCAGTCTAATATAAATTTCATATGTCGGTTCAATGGAGCTCGGATTATGTGAAAATAGGTATTGCCCGATTATTTATGCTAGGGTTAAAACTCGTCAGGTTAGGAAATTTTGCTCGAAATGTACGCTGTCGATTATTACGTGTTTGATTTTTAAATCGCTCGCCAAATTAGAAAAGTGCTCTGAAATATTTTACAAAGGCCGAAAATGAACATTTTTAATGCGCGTTTTACGTGTAAAACGCGCCAAGTTAGAAAGGTACGATCTAAATGTGCGATTTCGCTCGACAAAATACCGTGTATTTGCTGTATAGAAGAGCGAAGAATTTAAGAATTTCGTTTCTAAATATATATATTATAATATACAGTGTGGTTCATTAAGTGTGCAACAAATGGGACATTTTTTTATTAGTTGTACAATCAAAATTTAAATACGGTCACCAGTTAGTACATGTTCGATAACCATATCAGATGCATTTAGAATGGCTCCAAATCAAACAGCATACAGGGCAGGACAAAAATATGAAATTCGTTCAAGAATAAAGTTACCTTATTTCAAAATTTTATTGAGAAAAGTTGTTTAGAATCAAATACAAAGTCACGGCCTCCTATTCGAATTTTTATTCTTGTTTGTAAAATTTTGTATTATCCCCCGTAGGATACATATTTTTATTATTCTGATTTTATTGAGAGTTTTTTCATATGTAAATTATTATTAGTAAAGTATTTGCCTTGTTAAAAAGAATATTTGCGAAATTCTAAAGTTCTGTTAAATATCGTTGCAACAAACATGAAGCGGACGCTTACCTAAAAAATATATAAATCCAAGTAAATTTTACAAATACGCTTCAAGTTGCTAAAAGTTATTTAAAAGTGATGTGGTTGTGGCTACTTTAAATACATATAAAATCAGAATAATAAAAATATGTATCATACATAATACAAAATTGTCCAAAAAAAAAACCGAATCAAAATTCGAATAGGAGGCCGTGACTTTGTATTTGAGCATAACATTTGATACTAAACAACTTTTCTGAATAAAATTTTGCTATATTTTTTAAAATCAGGTAACTTTATTCTTGAACGAATTTCATATTTTTGGTCCTGTCCTGTATATTGTTTGACTTGAAGCCATTCTAAGGGCATCTGATATGGTTATCGAACATTCACTAACTTTTGGCCGTATTTAAATTTCGATTGTACGACTAATAAAAAAATGTCCCATTTGTTGCACACTTAATGGACCACACTAAAAACGCACATTCTTCTAATTTTATTTCTTCTTTTTTTTTGCATCTAAAAATCTAACATTCTTGATTGTGTTGACGTGTTTGATTTTAAATCGCGCGCTAAATTTAAAAAATACGTTGTAGTATTTTACAAATAATGAAAATGCGCATTTCTAATTTTTCGTGTTTTATATCTAAAAATTAGGTCTTCTGATACGTCCATGTTTTATTTTCTAAAGATATATTACAAAAACGCAAATCCCCATCCTTATAATTTTTTGCCCTTTTTTTGCATCCAAAAACCCAACATTCACGATTGTTGCGTGTTTGATTTTAAATCGCGCGCTAAATTAAAAGAAGTACGTTGTAATATTTTACAAAGGATGAAAATGCGCATTTTAAGATATCGTGTTTTACACCTAAAAACGAGCTACGTTAGAAAAGTACGATCGAAATGTGCGATTTCATTCGACAAAATACACTGCGCTGCATAGGGGGAGCGAAGAATTTAAGAGCTTCGCGAAATGGAAGATTTTCATTAAAAAAAATGGACATTTTTAATGCGCGTTTTGCGTCCAAAACACGCTAACTTAGAAAAGTACGTTCGAAATGTGCGATTTTGCTCGACAAAATACACGGCGCTCCATAGGGAAACGGGGATTTTAAGAACTTGGCGAAATGTACGATTTCGGAGCTCTACTGAGGCGTCCATGTTTTATTTTCTAAAGATATATTACAAAAACGCACATCCCCTCCCTTATAATTTTATCCCCCTTTCTTTGTTTGCATTCAAAACCTAACATTCTCGATTGTTAAGAGTTTGATTTTAAATCGCGCGCGCGCCAAAATTAAAAAAAGTACCTTGTAACATTTTACAAAGGCCGAAAATGCGCATTTTTAAGATATATAACGAAAAAACAACACCCTGTTTGTTCGAGCTCCTGCGGAGCTCTACTGAGGCGTCCATGTTTTATTTTCTAAAGATATATTACAAAAACGCACATCCCCTCCCTTATAATTTTATCCCCCCCCCCTTCCTTTGTTTGCATTCAAAACCTAACATTCTCGATTGTTATGAGTTTGATTTTAAATCGCGCGCGCGCGCCAAAATAAAAAAAAGTACCCTGTAACATTTTACAAAGGCCGAAAATGCGCATTTTTAAGATATCGTGTTTTAGATCTAAAAACGCTCTAAGTTAGAAAAGTACGATCGAAATGTGCGATCTTGCTCGACAAAATACACGGCGCCGCATACGGGAGCGAATAATTTAAGAGCTTCGCGAAATGAGCGATTTCGATTGGAAAATGCACATTTTTAATGCCCGTTTTACGTCTAAAACACGCTAACTTTAGAAAAGTACGATCGAAATGTGCGATCTTGCTCGACAAAATACACGGCGCTCCATAGGGAAACGGGGATTTTAAGGACTCGGCGAAATGTAAGATTTCGGATAAAGTTCTCTCCGCGATCTTCGGCAATGACCTTCGACGAAAAATTTTCTCATAAAATTATTACGTCATCTCCTATTACGTCATCTCTACGTGTTTGATTTAAAAATCGCGCGCGCTAATTTGAAAAAAGTAGCTTGTAACATTTTACAAAGGCCGAAAATGCGCATTTTTAAGATATCGTGTTTTAGCTCTAAAACGCGGTAAGTTAGAAAAGTACGATCGAAATGTGCGATTTTGATAGACATAGACATGCGCGTTTTACGTCTAAAACACGCTAACTTAGAAAAGTACGTTTGAAATGTGCGATTTTGCTCGATAAAATACACGGCGCTCCATAGGGAAATGGGGATTTTAAGAACTCGGCGAAATGTACGATTTCGGATAAAGTTGTCTTCGTGATCTCCGGCAATGACCTTCGTCGAAAAATTTTCTCATAAAATTATTACGTCATCTCTTTGTCGTATATAATATGCTCCAAGTCCAAAAACCAACGTTCTCGATTATAGCGTGTTTTGATTTAAACGGCGCTAAATTGAAAAAGTAAGATCGAAATGTGCGATCGGGCTGGACAAAATACACGGCGCTGAATAGGGAAAGGAGGAATTTAAGAAGCTCGCAAAATGTGAGATTTTCATAAAGTTTTTTCCGTGGTCTCGAGCGAAGACCTTGGTCGAAAAAAATCTCTCGTAAAATTATTACGTCATCTTT
>CALNHX010002439.1:15000-179021 GCA_940337035.1 Agriotes lineatus
AGCATCGCCGCAAGGTAAACATCATCAACGATACAAAGCTCAAGCTAAAAGTTTTGTTGAATTGTTAAAGGAATTACGCGCCGCATTCGATGAGATTAAATTGATTTCGGTAACGATGGATATTACGTCGATATTATCGGGTACGGGCCCATCAATAGATGAAGTTGCTAAATATGTCGATTTTATTAACATAGCGACGTACGATACGAACGAAGCTACGACCTTGACTCGATCAATACAATATAATAATAAGAATATTGAGAATGTTCTAAGATTAATCAATAACGGCGACGATATCAAGTCGAAACTTAATGTAGGTGTATCGTTATACGCTCGCGGTTATCGCGTCTCGAATGCGGATTATAAACACGCGATTAAAACAAAAACGTTTACAGGTTATAAGGTTTTGGGCGCGTCGAAACCGACAAACTATACTCGAACGGATGGAATGATGGGTTTCTTTGAATTGAAAAACGAACAGTTGAATTCAGATTTCTTTTACCATCAAAATGCCGGTTCGTGGATCGCTAATCCCGATCGCAACGAACTAATCTCCTACACGGATATTTTAGATTTGGGCGCGATTAAGCGAAACACCGATAAATGGGGCATCGAAGGCGTTTACGTTTGGTCCATCGACCAGGATGACTATCGTAACGATTGCGATTTTGACGTTGGCACATCCAATCCGTTTATAGCGTCTTTAGCAACGTTGGCGGATAAAACCGAAATGACAAATTTATTCTCATAAAATAACATAAAAAAATAGAGATTCGTTCAGACGAATTTTAGAGCTCGATAAATAGTAATCGTTATGATTTATAATAAAATTTATTTTAACTCCACCAAGGCGATCATCATAAAGTTACCCAAGTTTTGGGCTAAACAAGAAAAACAACAGAAAAAAACTACAAACGAAGAATACAAAAAGATATTGAAGAATATTTTTGAACCGAAATACGACGCGATCGAATCTGCTGTTACAATTTTCGATCGATCGAAAAGGAAAACTGACGCAACTATCGATAATGAATTTAATTATTACACGTTAAACACGTGCGATTTCGGTAGCGGTGGTGGTGCATTACAGTCGAATATTACTCCGGACTATCGATTAGATACTCGTATATTTGGCGCATTAAACGAGAACGAATATTCGGCATCTATATTTTTTAATCGACCGAAGTTACCATTATGTTGGCAATTTAAAAACGATAAGGGTCAAATAGAAAACATCATTGGACACAGAGTGCGCACGTATTGCAAGAAAAAGGTGCCAATTTATTGTAATGGAAGTCAACTGTCTACAAAACGCATTGACAACGAAAATGGAGACGATTCAGAAGTGCTTATGGAATGTATCGCACGATTCGATTCCAATTTAAACGCGTCTCATCAAAACGAAGAGTTATATAAAAGCACGATAAAAATGCGCGTCGTTCGTCAAAAGATACCTTTTAAAGGAATGACGTTGACCGCAACCGGATCCATAGAAACATCGTTAAAATTGGAATCTATCGATGCAATGAGATCGATTGTTGGTTCGACGAAGCGAGAATTTGTCTATTGGTATCTGAACATATCTTGGATCGATGGTAACGTGTACACATTTCGAATTGCGTTTAGACAGATATTGAAAGATAAAAAGATCGATATCGACGATTTCCAAATTAAAGGAGATGTAATTTTTAGCGATGACTGCGAATGTAACATCGAGTGCGAAGATGATATTAATTGCGAAACGTTTGGTGAAATTTTTTACGCTTTATTTCGTTACTATCAATTCATGTATGAGACCCACGAAAAAAAAATTATGCCAATCGACGATCTCGATCTGTTTTTAAAAAGTAAATACACCGTCGACCTGACCGACGCTCAAACGTTCGCATTGTTAAATATCGAATTAATTTCGTTGATAGAAAACGACGACGAAAATATCGATATCGACGATGATCTCAAGGATCTTTTGAAATACGTGGGTTTATCCATATTCGTAGAAAATACAGAGGAAGATGTCGTTTCGGAACATCTTAAAAACGTACGTTCAAAAAATAATTAGATAATAAGTGTATAAATAGAGGAACGTGATCGCTATTTTATTTTAACGCTTTATAGACTACTACACTACGTATATATTTATTTTTGTTTTTCGATGGGTTGCGTGTGCGAATTTAAAAGTAGCAGCGAACAAGTAGCTTGTTATTTAAATTATTTTCGACAATTTCTGATTCGACGCGGACGATTAATGGCAAACGAAAAAAAATCGTTTTATATCGAGCAATTAAAGGCAAAATACAATTGTGTGGCGGATATAATTCACGAAGATATCGTATGCAAAGATGTTACGCATTTGATGGCGGAATCAATTATATTACGGACATTTTTACGTGGCTATTGTAGCGAACACTCTCGACTCACGTCTCGGATCAATCCGTCGAATTTTAAGAGTAATATAGATTTATTTTCCAACGTATAAAAATGTGCACTAATTACGCAAAGAGACGTAAATTAAATAACGATAAAGATGATATTATTGTGTCTATATCGGTCGGATCGAAATATGAGATTGGAAACACTACTATTTTTGCAAGTGTCTCGTATCCGTCGTTGTTTTCGACTAAATTTAAAGATTTTATTTTAATCTCCACCAACGATTTTAGTCCATATTTGAAGTTCACTCCATTCGTCGCCAACAATCAAAATCAACAATATCGTACATCTAAAGAAGAAGGTAAATCGTTAGAGTTGAAATCCATTTTTACGAACAATTGGGAATACGTCATGCACGTGTCGTCCGGAATAAAATTATCCATAACTAGAGAAAATTTACAGGCTCGTGTTATGGGCGGTCAAATATTGGCCTATCAATACGCGGAATGCAGCATCGAAGGAAATGATTGTATTTATTACGGATTTGTACGAACAGAAGTAGGTAAACTCGGAGATCGTTTACCCGATACGCACGACAAGTGTTTGATTTCTACCATGAAACTGTGGCCTCGTCAATTATTCGTGTATATACGACGCGAGAGTGCTTGCGACTGTTCCGAAGGTTGCAGTCGATTCGGGGTGATGTTGCGTGACAAAAAGTTGCGAGTTTATTGTGTACGTAAGATACCCTGGCATCTTGTGTACGTGATGATGGGCGACCCGGATGATGGTTGTGTGGCTACATTAAAAACGCCGCGCGTATGCGCCGTTTGCGCTCAATGCTATCAATGTTCTATAAATGTCAATTATTGCAGAAGACATCGCGAGTGTAAACATAAAATTGTACGAATTTTTGACGAACAAACCGGTTTACCGAACGTAAATAACAGATTATATAGTAATGTTAAAATGAAACAGTGTCGAAAAATTTATAAGTCTAATTAAATATACATAGGTAGGTAGGTACTCGTATGTACGTACATATAAATGAGCGAGAATACGAAAATGAAATAACAAACGTATAACGTAATTATATTAAAGCATATACATTTGATAATCAAGTTAAAAACCCTAACTTCGAGAACTTACAACAATGTCGTATAGAAAACATCATATCGATGTTAACGATGGTGTTAATAATGATAATAATGGCGGTCTTCATAAACAAAATGATCCGGAAATTAAATCGGCGTTATCAAAAATAACCGCTTCGTCTTCGTTGTCGTCGTCGTCGTCGTCGTCGTCGTCGTCGTCATCATCATCATCATCATCATCATCATTATCATCATCATCATCACCATCTTTAATACCATCAACATCGAGAACGTCAAAAACATCTAACGAACATCATACAAAACCAATCGACAGCAACAACAATAATAATAATAACAATAATAATAATAATGACGGTCCTCGTAAGCGAAACCAACGAGAAATTATTAAAACGCTACCGACACCGCCGTCCGATATTAATAACGTCGGAGCATTAGAGAAATATATAGAACAATTTAATAAATACAATTGTAATCGTAAATACGAATTAAAATTACAATTTGAAAAGAAATTGAAAGATGCTCGCGTTCGATCCGAGTATCACATAAATGAATTACGGGGTACGATAAAGGATCAGAAAAAATACGAATCACAATTGAATAGAGAAAAAGAGGAATTGGCGGTGTTAAATAGAAAAGCGGAACAACAACGGAAACACATACAAGAGACTACAAAATTATTGGATAACGTTAAGGTTAAGCAAACTACGCATATTAAAAAATTAACATCGTTATCGAGTTCCGACAACATCGATCCGAATGAAGAAATCGACATAATGGGTTTATTGAAATCTATCTACGACAACACAGAAACTTGCACGATATGCAGGAACGCGCGCAAAGGAAGTGAATTTGTTTTTTTAGCAACGTGTGCTCATAAATTTTGTAACGCGTGCATGGAACGTATAATGCGCGGTTTATGTAAACATGATACTAGCGCTAGTTGCGCTTTATGTCGTGTTCCTCATAACAATCGATTCTTGGCGATTAAAAAATATTCGGATGATCTATATGGGTTTTCGACGGATACATCTTTAAATTTGACCAGTACCGTCGTCGATTTAGACGACAACGATAATAACAGTTCTACCGATGCTACTAACAGATACGGTATTATGATTGTTGCGGACTTCGATTCCGATGCCACGTGGATTATGGATTCGGAATGAATAAGAAAAAAAATCACTGTGCGATTTTTTTTTGTCGTCGGCACCTGTACTCATTAAAAATAATGTGTAATTCTAAATATTACGCACATACGTATGCACGTACATATGTGACGGTCGCGTGGATTTACAGAAAAAAAAATTTTTTTTTGCCCATTACCTAATACCTAGTTAATATTATTATGGTGCTGTTTTCTAATATACGCAATTATTGTGTATTATCGTTGATGTTTGTTTTATATGTTTGACGACGGTTGATGTTCGATTATTGCTTGTGTTTTTTTTATTGTTTCGCCGTGCGCGTCCTTTGAAGAAGAGAACGAGATTAAAGACGGATACGACGGCGTGAGAGTATAAAAATCGGAATTAAATCGTAACGCGTCGGCGTCCATTTCGAAATTTTGTTCGTATTCGTCGTCTGGAGGGTTAAAATTTTTCTGATTTAAAAAACGATCTTTGCCACGCACTTTACTTTCGCGCGTTCGCGAAGCTTCTATGGTTCGTTCCTTGACATTAAATATCATAAAGAAAATACCGATTATAACAGATAATAGGACCAAAATCACAAACACAATCTTTATACAAAGATGTCGCGGAAACCAACCCATATTTTTTTTTGTATATCAAATAGAAATCACTAATTTATACGAATTTTTAAAATAAGTAAGTTCTCTGTAAAAAAAAAACGTATAATAACGATATGTAACGAAAAAATAAATATATTTATTATAAAATGGTGATGTAACTTTTAATGCAATTCCAAAGACTATACAGAGGGTGTATACGAATTGGAGCCAAAAGCTTCAGGTAACCGAAATTCCTTGTACAATAATTCTGAGTCGAGAAGCTTAATACTAAAAATGTTGGATTGGTCTTCGTAAGCCCTCACTAGCGGTAGATAACGAACATTATTTTTTCAGGTAAAGTACACCTTTTTTTTGTTCGAAATATGTCAAAATGTCATGGAGGAAAGTTATTCAAAATGTAAAACTGTGGTCCCATGCAAATTTTTTTGTGAAATATCGATTTACTTATTTCGAAACCGTGTTACCGACAAAAGTACTTCGTGTAGTGCACACGTTTTCCTATTATAAGTAGACCGATATTTCTGAAATTTTGCGTGAGGTCATAATTTTACATTTTGAATAACTTTCCTTCATGTCATTTTGACGTATATTTAGAACGAAAAAAGGCACTTTACCTGAAAAAATAAAGTTTTTTATCTAACGCTCGCGAGGGCTTACGAAGACCAAATCCAACATTTTAGTATTAAGGTTTTTTTTCACTTTCAAAATTTTACAAGGAATATCGCTACCCGGAGCTTTTGCGCCAATTTGTATACATCCTGTATAAACAAAAATTCCTAGATCACGCTTTTTACGAGCGCAAGTGTCATAGGTAGGTAGATAGGCAGATAGGTAAGTAGGTAGGTAGGTAGGAAGGCAGGTAGGTATATTGAAAACATATACACTGCGCAAAGGATATACATAGATGTAAACTTTAACGGCGATATTATATTAATAGTAATAATAGTCTAGAGTCTGCTGTGCTAGAGCCGAACGTGTAAAGTTTTGTTGTTGTTATTATTATTATTAGAGCAACCGCGCTAACGATGTCTTCGTTTTTGCACATTATTATAGTGTCGTTTGTATTAATCGCGATGATGATCAATACGATAGACGCGATTGATCGAATGCCGTGTTCGGAAGGAGTCGATGCGGCCGCAATGGCTCGGGCTCGTAATTTGTTGGAACAATCGATTCCGGATGGTTATCGATTAGCAAATTTTCATCCACTCACGCAAACGGGACGACATCCGCACCGATGGGTCGCTAATTTCGAGCGCGTCGACGGCGTATATAACTACGATTGTGCATATTTAACCGAAGTGAGAGCTTCATTTAGACAAGAGTGTCCGGCCGGCTGTGACATACATCAAATAGCTGTTGCTGGTGCACCCGACAATCAATTCATCACGGTTCAATATTTGGTCAATTGTCGTTGTACTAAAATCGTTGGCAAAAGATCCTATGCTCGTAATAGATCCTATGTTCAAAATAGGATGTGTTCTTCTACGAGTTACACACCCGAGAGTACAACGTGTACCGGAATTCCACGCAACAGAAATCTGCGCGAACCTACCGTGATTGAACCTCTCATAGTTAAACTTGACCAGAATCGCGAATCTAAACGCGACCGGAATCGAGAGTATTACTTGCTCGACCCTTACGTATATAGACATAATGAATTGAAGTGAGTTGAAAAGATATACTTTTCCGAGAGTACAACGTGTACGACTAGTAGTAAAAATAATTAGTTTTTCTTATTTCGCCTATGTTAGAAAGGCGTAGTTTGTTTATGTAATTTTTTTTTAACCGCCAAGGTATCTGGCCAAAATTACTGTTTTTATCGCATCGCACACCTGCATAGCATGTTGTATGAGGTGATGAGTTGTGTGTGTGTGTTTGTGTGGGATATATATATATATATATATATATATATATATACATATATAGTAGTTTTCCTTCAACCCGATATAATGCCTAGTATCTTCGAGTATTATTTTTAAAAGATAATGGAAAAGAAGCTGCTAGTGAACTAGCAGAATTATTATTCTACTAATGCGCGTGTTCTTTACGCTGGCTATGTTGATTCACATAATTAATACGTAAACGTGAACGTTGAACACAGGTTAGCAGCAGTTGACGACTAATAATTTATAAAAAAAAAAGAAAAAAAGATGAGCGGCTCTCGTGATAAAAGCATACGTAATTTAGCGTTGTTCGCTGAAGGTAAGTGTTTTCTAATATTTTTTTACTATAAGATCATTTCGTCTACGAATTGTAGTACATATTATGCAGATAATTATTAGTATTTGAGACGGAGATAAATGGAACATCTCAGACAAAGCCGCTTGAAGTGGAAACAAGAATCGGTTTCCATATGGGGGTTGTGAATTTAGTTACGATTTTCAGGATTAGTGTTTTTTTTTTGGAGAGAGAGAGAGAGAGAGAGAGAGAGAGGGAGGTTGAGGCAAGGTTTATGGAACGTAATATTTACAATTTCTTTCCTTTTAAAAATTACAATAAATTACCCGTTTTCTAGATTTTTCTTTTTTCGTAACTTCATTTGCATTGCTCAAGAAATATACTATGTAAATATTTAGTTTTATATTGCAAGGGCTAATTTGTAAAATTTTAAGTGACCTCTAGCATTAGTTCGAAAGTCGTATTCTATTTTTCTCTGAAAAAAAAAACTATAAACGAAGTAAAAGTGTTTATCTTGAATAATATGTAATGAAAATACTTTTAACGATAAAACGTTCAACGGGCCTTTCAGCAGGAAAAAAAAAATGGTTCTACCGGTAGGACGCGTCCTTAAAAAAACGACGTTTTGAACGCTTTTGCGTCCTACTAGCAGTACGTAACTACTTCCTCTCCCCTCTAGCTCCCCCCACCCCACTATCGAAATCTGCGTTAAAGCTGCCTATTTGAACCGCAAGTTTCGATTCGCTAACTTCAGTGATAAAAAATATTAGCGAAGGCTTAAGATTATTTGCAGGACGTCGTAATTATTATAAATAATATAGGTGTGCCATGTCTTCCTTATTAAAAGTGGGCGATCGAGTTTGTGCGAGTGCGATTTTGTTTGACGAAAAAGGCTCCAAAACTTTATGGAGCAAATCTGTATTTGGTAGAGATTATAAAACGGCCGTGTGCCACGGCACAATAATTAATATAATTCAAAGAAGCAAAGCTACAGTCTTATGGGATATCGACGGCCTTCAAATGGCTGCCAAATTAAAACAACTGCGAAAATCAAATGGTAATAAAAAGTTCTTTATTTCGGGGGATCGGTATAATCAGGTCATTATATTATTTTTGGTAAAGGTACGAGTACATATTTGTTTTAACGAGGATCCATATAATTTCGGTACTGCTGGCGACACGACTTTCTCGCTCATATGTCCAAATGTCCTGCTGGAAGATTCTATCGGCAGCAGGACAAGCGGCGCTGCCGGACGTTGTATCGAAAAATTAATATTTTTGTAGCGTTTCTTGCGTGAACCGATTGATTATAATGTCTAATAACAGTATGTATTTTTATTCTAGAACAACAAAACACGACATCAAATACGGATCGTACCTCTTTGGAACCATATAATCTTGTTGAATCTCCGTCAGAATCTTCTATTGATGATGATGATGATGATGATGATGATGATGATGATGATGTTAATGGCGATGATGATGATGATGATGTTAATGGCGATGATGATAATGCGTCTAATAAATCCACACATACTTCTTCAGATTCGGTAGCTTCAGAATACATTTCAGAATCGACTTCGGTAGTTATAGAAGCTAGCGCTTCTTCGGGTTCAGAAACGGAAGAATGCGTTCCGAAAGCCGGTAATAATTTGTCTAATCCTAAAAATGCGCCTCTCGAACAAATCAATCAACAAACAACAGATATAGATGACAAAATCGTAAAATTTGACGAGATCAAGGAAAAAACTTCGTTGTCGGAAGATATCGAACGTTATACTAACTGGAGACCGTGGACAAAAAAAAATGCGTGTCCTTATTGTTATCAGGAAGTAACGCATTTTTCGCGTCACCTTCAACGAAATCACAAAGAAGAAAGAGCAGTCAAGGAGTTTTTAGCATTACCCAATGGAGATGCTAAAAGAAAAGAGATTTTAAATTTGATACGTAGGCAAGGGAATTTCCTGTATGAAAATTATTCCAATGTTATAAAACCGGTAAGAAGATCGAGAAATGTTGTCGATCGGAAAAGCGACACCCCTTTACAGGATAACGAGAGATATGTAACTTGTCCCGATTGTTTTGGCTTTTTCAAGAGAAACTATTTAAGACGTCATCGGAAAAAATGTAACACAAAAGAGAAATCCGGGAGTAGAAATAATCACTTGTCCGAAGCGCAACTATTTAGAATTTGTAAGGGATCGTTTAGTAGTTTTTATAATTCGTTAAGATTGAAAAAAGAAGTTTTTACAATTATGAGAGCAGATAATATTTCCGAAACTGCCATGAAAGATGTTCTTATATGCAGTTATGCAGAAAGTTTGTTAAAAAAACACAAAAGAACACAGATCAGAACGACAATCTCGAATAAAATGAGGGAGCTAGGTAGACTGTTGATTAATTTAAAGGAAATAACAAGAATTGAGAGTTTATTTGATGCTCTGACGCCGGAATCGTTTGAGGATATTGTTACTGCAACCAAGACAATAAGCGGATATAATGTACATAAAAAGACGTACAAAGCTGCCAGCTTAGCGCTGCACATGGGTACAACTTTAAAACAGGTATGCGATA
The DNA here is from genome assembly GCA_940337035.1 of Agriotes lineatus. Classification (NCBI taxonomy): domain Eukaryota; kingdom Metazoa; phylum Arthropoda; class Insecta; order Coleoptera; family Elateridae; genus Agriotes; species Agriotes lineatus. The sequence continues at coordinate 24,991 of CALNHX010002439.1, forward strand.
TCGCCACCAACATGATTATTAAAAACAATCGTTTTTTACCTCGTGACAATAAAGAGGTCTCACTTAAAAATATAAAACGTTTAAAACATTTACTTGTAAATAATTGGAACTCGGAAATATCTAGCTTGGCCTTAAAAGATCTCAACGAAAAACGTTGGGAAAAACCAAAATTGTTTCCACTTACAAAAAGCGTTATAAAATTTCAACAGTATCTGATGGCTAACGCAAAAGAAGCGCACAATAAAATTTTACAACGCGAAGAATTGAATCAAGAATATAGGCGACTGACTGAAATAGTTTTATGTTTAACGCTCCTGCTCAATCGCAAGCGAATCGGAGAAGTTCAATATTTGAAAGTCAAGACATACAATAACGAATCGTCATTCAATACTCAGCAAGAATTGTTAGACACACTTTCGGAAAGCGAGAAAATTCTCACGCGAAATTTTAAACGGGTCGTTACCGGAGGAAAAGGAAATAGACCGGTAGCTATATTATTTCCAAAAGAGATTCAAAACTTTATCGAATTAATGCTAACCGTGAGAGATATGTGCGTTCCTAAAACAAATGAATATCTTTTTGCTAATCCTAAAACAAGCAATAGATGGCTTAGCGGATACAATGTTCTCCAGAAATTAGCAAAAGAATCGGGCGTAGAAGATACTCGACTATTTACGTCAACCAGATTAAGAAAGCAAATCGCTACCGTTTTGCAAGTTATTAACATCACCGACAACGAAATCGAACAATTCGCCGCGTTTATGGGACACACGAAAAAAACACACGAAACATATTACCGCCTACCGCAAGATATATATCAGACTGCAAAAGTATCGAAGCTTCTGCTGGCGATTAATAAAGGCAAAATTACAGAATATAAAGGAAAATCTCTAAATGAAATAGAACTATCCGATAATGCAGAAACGAGCGATTCCGACAACAATCAGGATTTCTCGGATACAGAGCAGGACGAATATCGAAAGCGACAAAAATGTCGATCTTCTAAAGAAATAGGTAAGAAATACCGAAAGATAATTTATAACGGTACACGTTCAAATATTCAAAAAAGACAAAAAAAAAATCGAATCTTATGTTTTAGGTGAACCGTCTATAAAAATAAACAATAAAGAGGTAGCAGGCGGCGGCGGCGGCGGCGGCGGCGGCGGCGGCGGCGACGTACAGAAACCGGCAATTCATCGAGAACGTAAACCGTCAATTTCTAAAAAAGGTAAAGAGCGTGCATGTATAGTTAGCAGATCGCTCTTTGTATATTACGTATAGCGACAGTGCAATCTTCAAGATGTCTTAGCTATACGGAGAGTTCTGTCTGTATATGATATTGAAGCTGAATAATTTCTCGTGTACAAGAAAGTAGTAACAAAATGAATCGTATTTCGTAGAAAAGACATGTACTAGAACAAAAGCGAAACTCAGACGGATAGATAAATCGCAGGAGGATGATGTCGTTTCGGACGATAGAGAGCGTTCCATTTTAAAAAAAGGTAAGAAATAGACTTACAGCGATTTAAACGTTAATAAAATAAAAGACACTCAATTCTCTCTTTCTCTTTCTCTCTCTCTCTCTCTCTCTCTCTTCTAGACGAAACGTCTACCAAAGTAAAGAAGAGAAAAATTCAACGAACAAGATGGAGGGATAAGCAGAAGAAGGTCTTAAAACGTTATTTTTGCGATCACATAAAAGAAAAAAAAGTACCGAGAAAAGCCGAGGTGGAAAAACTAATTGCAATGAATAAAAAATTATTTGCAGATAGAAATTGGATAACAATGAAAGCGTTCGTTTATAATTGTTTCAAGTAATCAGTATGATGAAGCAAAACGTCTTTTTTTTTAGTTTCATAACCGTGAATTGTAATAGTTATAGTACTCAATTTATATGTAACCAGTTTTCACTTCTTAAAATTGATCGTACTTTAAATTGCCACAATTTAAAGGACAAAATAATTAAAAGGTTTGTTCGGTTTAGATTGAAAATTGTATGTAAGAAAAAGAAAACAGTTTCAAAACCACACGGAAGTAAAAGTGTTGCAATGCATATGTTAATAAAGTAATTGTTTCTAACACGTGTGTGTGTTTATTTTTCTGTCTTTTTAGTAATAAGTCTACTTTTATGGCGTATTTCACTATTTTGTTTGTCAAATACCAATCATTTTAATAAATAAAAAACCTAAAACAGACAGTAAGCGATTATTTCGCGCTTTTATTGTGATATAAAATCGCCGCCTTGTCCAGACTCTTATTCAAGGGTCTCTGGTAGTCGTACTAGAGTACCTATATAAGATAAGAGTAAGGCAAACGATGACATTTGGGGATCCAAAAAAAAAATGAATTTTGTCGGAAATTTCATAGTTAACTACGTTACTTCGTTAATGTGTAGTTACACATTTATTGATTATAGTTCTCTTTTTATGAAATGTATTGATACAACATAAGCAAAATTTATACAATTTAAGTCATATACAATAATCTATTAGGCATTTTATATTGTTTATTCAAATTTAAACTAAAGTTACGACTTTTGTTGGAACACTTACATTAATATTATAATATGCCACTTAATACGTTAAAGAGATGACATGATAAAAACATGAAATATAAATGAGTAATTAACGAAACTGCGTGTGTTATGTACGTATTAGAAAATGCAAATAATAGAGAATAGAGAAAAACGTGTGGAGCATCTGCTAAAAAATATATTTTTTGTTCTTCTTTGAATGGATTGTGAATGAAATTGACTATTTTGCAACATTGTCCAGCAATAATTCTTAAATTTCTCCACATGCCTTAATTGCAAGCGCCTATGTCTTATGTTACCGAAACGATATTTAAAGCTACGTTTGTAGCATGTTCCACGATTTTAATTATAATGTCCGCGACTATTGAGCTGTTAGTATACTTTCTGACGTAAAGTAGTAAGCCAACGTTTGCTTCCAACTAGTTGTGATACCACCTACAAATAATAGAAGGGTGAATATTAAAAACCTAAGATTGTTCTAATATTTTATTAGCCTAACACGAAAACTAAAGCTTTAGAAGCTAAACGATTGTCCTGATTTGGTAATGTTACACATCCCGTAAAAGAATTCGTGGCCACACAAAAGTCCATACCTACTCTTTCTTATTTCCATTTCATCTAAAGTACTAAGCATAGTTTGGAATTGAGGCCAAAATTTTATTCCATTTTCGCTAACCTCCCACTGATCATTGCCGAAATGCTTTTCACAAATTCTTAGTCTTTTGTAACTACAATTTTCCTCGCTGATCTTGTTTAGTCAATTTCTGTTCCTCAAACCATCCTTTGGAATGCTATCTAAGAAGACACCATTTTCAGAACGGTTCTTGCAACTGCGGACAGAGCAACCAGTCATGTTAGAACGAAATTACTGAAAATCGGTCAAGGGAAAAAGAAAATTAGAAAATTACATGATTAACAAAATTATGTGCGAAAAAACACCTCAAATTTCGCCACTTATTTTACAAATTGATTACGAACTGCGTGTTTTTGCTAACTTTGACAAGTTTATTGTCAGTTGAATGTGACCAATTACAAACAATAAAAAACCTGTCGACTACTTCTAAATCGCATCTAGATCTATTGTACACTTGTGTGCAATAAAATTAAGCACACACACAGCTTCGTTAAATTTATTAATAGCGGTTTTTTTACGAAAGGTCTTAGTTTTGGTCTTTTAATAAGGGTGTTATTTTCAAGTTATGATGTTTTATCATTTATTGAAACTGCTGCCAGGCATTTCAAATAGACCAGAATTATACAAAAACGAGAATATTGTGGAAAATAGTCATAAGACGTGTGCTTAATTTTATTGCACAGAAGTGTACATGCATAGGGATCCAATCAATCAAAAAAAAATATTGTTCCTGCATTTGCCGTACTCCGATCTACTTATTATATAGGTACTCTAGGTCGTACGCACACTGCGCGCCATCTAGATAAATGCTCCAGAACTTTTTGCAGCATGTAGAATGTATTAACGGTAGGAAACGAAGCCCAGTCGAAAATTTGCCTACAGGCTACCGATGACGTAAAATGCCGTTCCCAAATAAAAATTGCATAGATACGCTGTTGATCCCGAGTATGGGATCAATAAGGTCGATTCGGGCTTATTAAGCATCTGTTCGTATATTGGTTGGGCTCTATTATATCCGTTTATATGTCTATATATATATATATATATATATATATATATGTCCTGAAACTCATTATTAGGAGCATAAGGCCTCCACAGTGCTTTTCTAACTGGTTCTATTTTTTGCCAGTGTTTTTTATTCTCTCCATTCTTTCCCTGTTAACTTGGCTTCATTTGAGATGGTTCTTTGCCATGTAGTTTTGGGTCGACCTGCTTTCCGTGATCTCTGTGGATTTCAGTCCAGATCTGTTTTGATTATATTGTTGCCCTCTCTGCGGAGTGTGTGTCCTATCCAGCTCCATTTTCTTCTATTTATTTGAGTTTGTACTGGTTTTTCTTCTGCAAGTTGCCACAGGTCTACATTGGATATTATTTCACTCCATCTAATACCCATAATGCGTCTCAAGCATCTGTTTAAAAGGTTTGTATTTTATTGCTTAGCGCTTTGGTAACTAGCCAGGATTCACAACCATAGAGTAGGACCTATTTAACGTTTGAGTTGAAAATTCTGAGCTTAGTTTTCCTGGAGTATTGGTTAGAGTTCCACACTGGAGCTAATGTGTGAAATACACCTTTCGCTTTGTTTATTCGGGTCTCTATATCCGTTTTGCATCCACCATCTGGTGTTATCATGGAGCCTAAATAGCAGAACTTTTCTTCTTTGTTTAGTGTTTTATTGTGGATTATTACTCTCTCATTTGACGTTCTTCCAATTCTCATATCTATCGTTTTATTTGCATTGATTGTCAGCCCTGCTTTTGCTGATTCATATTTTAGTTTTTCTGTGTCGTTATAAGTCTGATTTATTAAAGTTATATCATCTGCATAATCTAAGTGGCTTAATCTGTGACTTTACTCATAATATCGTCTAATACCAAGATGAAAAGTAGGGGAGATAATAGGGGGTGCCTTTCCATATATTATTCATTTTTAAGCGGTCAAAGGCTTTATTGAAATCAACAAATAGTAAGTATGCGTTGGTTCTCCACTCCAGATTTTGCTCTATGATGATTCTAAGAGTAGTGATGTTATCTATGCACGATCTATTCCGTCTGAAACCTCCTTGTTCAGGTTGGTTTTTTCTATGGCCCATTGAATTCGGTTTAGTAATATTTTGGTAAATATCTTTGATGCGACTGACAGCAGAGTTATTCCTCTCCAGTTATCACATTCACTCAGATTGCTTTTCTTTGGTACTTTGACTAGTATTCCTTGATTCCAATCGTGTGGTATGCTTTCACTTTCCCATACTTTAACTAGTAGTGGATAGAGTAGCCTATGTCTGCTGATGTTTGCGGGTCTATTTTGAATAAGTCAGCTGGAATATTATCAATTCCTGGTGATTTTCTGTTTTTTAGTTCTTTTATACTGTTTTTTATTTCTGTCTTTGTGGGAGGAGTTGTATCTATTCTAAGTGTTGTATTCTGTCTTTCGTTTTCTTCGTTGTCGCCACTGTCATCACTTTCATAGTTTCTCTCAACATCTTCTTCTTCGCTGTTTTCATTTGGGCTGGGGTTGAGTATTTGTGTGAAGTGTTTGTGTGACAACCGAAATGCATGCATTCAAACTTTCATATGCGGACTCACAGCCACTGAAAACACAGAATATTCTCTATGGAGAACGACTAATAAGATTAAACAAGTCATAAGAGCTTCACCACCAATCAGAACACGTCAGGGAAAATGGGCCAGGAGTAATGAAGATAAAGTGAGTGCATTTGCAGAGCATCTCTCCGAGGTCTTTCAACCACACCCATTAGAGAACGAACCTGAGTAAGAAGACCTGACGCAACTACTACAGATTCCCTACCAACTTGAGCCACCAGTCTCATGTATCAAAATCGCTGAAGTCCATGAATTGGTTAAAACTTTATATCCCAAGAAAGCGCCGGGGTACGATTTGATTACTGGCAGAATTCTCAAAGAGTTGCCTTATAATGGACTAAAATATCTCACGCTACTATTTAATGCAATACTACACAACGGATAGTTTCCTAACCAATGGAAGATGGTACAGATTGTCTCAATTCCTAAATCAGGCAAATCACTCAATGACTAAGTCTACTACCCATACCAGCCAAAGTATTTGAAAAACTACTACAAAAAAACTTTCTCCGATCCCCGATATTAATGAAAAAACACACAACCACCAATTTGGCTTCAGACAAATGCATGCTACAACAGAGCAAGTTCACCGAGTCGTCGACAAAATTAATGAAGCCTTTGAAAATAAACAATATTGCTCCGCAGCATTTCTCGATGAAACACAGGCGTTCGATAAGGTGTGGCACATCGGAGTGTTATACAAGTTACGTTCAATCTTCCCCCTGAACTACTTCATTCTCCTTAAATCTTACCTGCATAATAGACATTTTCTGGTCAAAGTTGGCACTGAACTCAGAAAAATCTTCCCGATAGATGCTGGAGTACCTCAAGGTAGTGTTCTTGGGCCATTGTTATATTTAATAGCAACTTTTGCCGATGATACTGCCGTCCTTACCACAAACAACGATCTATCTGTAGCCACACATAAACTACAAACTACCCTAAATTCAATACAATCCTGGTTTAAAAAATGGAGAATGAAAGTCAACAAAACCAAATCTGCACACATAACGTCCACCATACGACGAGAAACTTGTTCATCTTAACCAGAAACAACTACCACTACAAGTAGAAGTGAAATATCTCGGATTATACCTGAATAGAAGACTTACCTGGCGCAAACACATCTTCACGAAAAGAAAACAACTAGGTCTAACTCTCACTAAAATGTATTGGCCAATTGGATGCAATTTAAAACTTACCATCGCTACTAATCTCCTTATTTACAAAGCCATAATTAAACCAATTTGGACATATGGAATACATCTCTGGAGAACTGCTTCCAAATCAAACATAGAGATTCTAGAATGTTTTCAATCCAAAGTGCTACGCATGATTATAAATGCGCCCTGGTAAGTAACAAATGCAGCTATTTGACATGATCTCCAAATTCCAACAATTAAAGGAGAAATTCGCACTTTCAGCACAAATTATAGAGCTCAAGTCGGCGTCGCCCAAATTATTTGGCAACAAATCTTATAAACCAGCCAATAAACAACAAGAGACTTCTAGGATATGCGCCCAATGATTTACCCAATAGTTTTTGAGTATGCTTAAGTTAAGTTAATTTCTAGTATTAGTATTAAGACTTAGTAGTTAGTAAATCATCCTAAAGTCACAGAAGGTCTAAAAAATCTACTTGATATGTGAAGTGTTCTACAGAGCACTCTTCGACATGTTATATTATAAATTGTCAAATAATTTTCTCATGTAATCTTACAAATCGCAAATAAAGTGGGATATTAAAAAAACTCTGTGTTCAAGCAAGCAAATCAATATAATAAAGAAATGAGAAAATGACACCTCGGGAGAGTTATCCAAGTGTGCCGTATCTGTTTCACGTAAGACACGTTAGTAAAGTGTTTTTGCCATTTTTGCTATTTGTTGAAAAAGAGCCGCACTCATACTCATATAAAAAACTCCACTTTAAGAAATTGTTGCATACACTACTAATAGATGCATTGTTTTACAGAGGTTTCGAGTACGTCCAGGATACTTACGTCTTGGTAGGGTATACGAGACAAATCTTATGACATTATATGCAATACGCGGAGCCAGTTCAAAAACACAGGATGTGTGGATTGCTTGTAATATGGCACAGTTTGGCAGCTTTGACGATATTGTTATCGCAACACAAGATAAAGACTCAGGGAAGCAAACAGTGTTCCTTGTACAGTGCACGTTTTCTCACAATTCAAAGCCCATACATGCTAAAGAATTTTCCGTTAAAGAAAAAAAAGGTTTTTATAATATGGAAAGACACAGGGATGATTTCATAACGATAACAACAAATTTTAATTCTGATACTCCATTCGAATCCATTTATAACAACATACAAGGATGCGAATTATGGTGCATTCTATTTACAAACAGAGTGCTTAATGAAAACTGGCAGTCTACGTTAGAAGAATTAAGTTGCGATTTTATAAATACTGTTGGACACGTCTTCAAGTTTAAATTAGAAAGTGTAAAAGAAATTAATTTGAATCACGATAATAATGAAATAAACGAAAAGTTCTTAAATCATTTTTTATTATTTTCGAGCCAAATTCACAACAGAGAAATGCACTCCTTTATAAGCAATGAACTATTAAAGCTATTGCATCCCATTACAATTTCTCCGCAGGCCCTATATGATTTAGTAAATGACTTCAATTCGTTTATTATGGAATGGTGGTCAAAAGGCCAATTGGGAGGAAACTACTTCCTTACCAAAACACATACCATTGTAAAATTAACTGAACTGCTATTGGAAAGATACATGAGCCAATTCTATACCTCTGAATTAATTATTGCCAACAGTAAACGTGGGAATAATTTTGAAGAATGGCACTCCTTAGTTAAACATAAAAATATTATCGAATTTTTTATCAGCGACGAAGAAAACGATGGAGGTGTACATTTACTGCACAGCTACTTTAATTGGTTGCTTCGGGAATATAATGTATATCAGAAAGATTATCCTACAAACGACTGGGAAAATCGTCCTACAAACGACTGGGAAAAGAAATTTTCTTCTATAGGTAAAGAGGAGTTTCTTAAAGCTGTGGAAGCACCTATTAGAGATGAAATGCATAGAACACTTGGTAGTGACCCTGATATTACTTTATATCGTGTTTATAAGGTGCTATGGAAGGTTAAAAAGATTCCAGTGTTATTGGTAGTAAATACAAGACAAGACTACGAGGCTGTTCTGAATATACTGAGTTTATCTGACTATACACTTAAGTGCATCATACTGAACAAATCCAACTGCCAGGTTTTACCAAGGTTCAAAATTTCAGATACTTTCAGTAATTTAGTTGACTTGGAGAAGAATGCTTACGAATTAGTTCTTGAAAAGACAGTAGAATTGCAAGGAAGACCTATACAATTAAAACACTTATTTAAAAGCCAAAGTTGTTTGGTGAAGATAATTGGTGCAAAAGAGGTCATGCAGATATTGACGGGTAATTTCAAAATCGGAAATGCTATAAACAAACTGCCAATTTATCATGTTGTTAGAACTATTCCGAAAATAACACTCGATTTGCAGCAACTGCTTGAAGCGTTAGAGTATACTAACGATTTGTTTATTATCCAATGTTCTGACAGAAGTTCATTTTTTGAGGCTTTAAATGATCTTAATATTCACTCGGATAAGTGTGCAGTGGTAGACTACGAAAACGTAAAATACATGATCCAAATTCCCGACAAGTATAAGATAATTATTAAACTTTATTCATCTACTCTTTTAGATAAAACCATAATTGGCAGAAATGTACACCACTTAGTATTGCATAACACGTACACTTTGGAATGGGTAGCAACCAAGGGTAGCATAAAAATATATATTCACTTAAGCATACACTACCTTACACGTGCACTAATACACCTCCTATCAATGCACACGACGCTCTTGGACATTTCCAGAATCAAATCAATATAATCAGCGCCGTTCCTGGAATGGGAAAATCTGTAATTATGAATTACATTGCTCAAACGACACCGACGGATATGTGGATCCTTCTGGTGAATTTAAATCAACATCTTGACTACTACGGAAGTGAACAGTTTAAATCAGCGGCTGCAGACCCAGTGAAACATCTAAATTATTTTAATCAAGTTGCTGTAGATAATAAACAAATGAATAGTCTTGTGCGTACAGCGGCTTTTACTGCATTTTTAGACTTGAAAGCGGTTTTAATACTTTTGGACGGATTTGATGAGGTACCGCAATATTACAGAGAAAATGTAACAGACATGACTAAATCTCTTCTAGCAAAGGGTTATAGAATCTGGTTGACAACTCGCCCCAACTTGCAATCATTTTTAGAAAAGGAATTCGACACCTTTGCGATCGATTTGAATCCGTTTAGTTGTGCCGATCAACTGAGTTTTCTTATCCAATATTTTTCACACGTTACAGTCACTGAAACAGAAGTGAAGGAAATCACACAGGAATTTGCAAAGCAATTGCTTCAGTTAGCACAACAAAATTTGGACGACTGGAAACAGGAATTCACAGCAGTGCCTCTGCATATAAGACTCTTGGTCGAATGTTTCGAAGACGACTATAGGAATTATCTAAAAACTAAGAGGTTAACTAAAAACTTCAATTTGCTATACTTATATGAAAAATTCACTCTGAAGAAGATTGTCATCGCTCAAGAAAAATATGGACCTTACGGAGATAAAATATTGTTCGATGAATATCATCAGCTATTTTCTCTTCAAGTTTTATTTTCGTTTGAAGATCTGGAGGAGCTGCAAATTGACTCAGAACTAGCAAGATTTAAAAATATGGAAAGCGAGGCTGTGGAAATTCTAAGCAAAAGTGGGATAATAGTAAAAAATGAGCTAAGTTTACATTTCTCCCACCGATCGTTCGCAGAATATTTTGCCGCTAAATGGCTTTCTAGAAACTTCAAAAATTCTAATGTTCGAGAATTAATAAAGAAAACCTTTCAATCTCAATACAGCGTGACTCGCAAGATTTTTGATCAGTTATTAGCCAAAGATTGTCCGTTACACCTTGCTGTTATAAGTCAACAAATGGACGAGGCACTAGCAATAACTGAACAGAAGCCAGAGTTGTTAATCACTCGCGATGCTGGTGGAAGATTACCCATTCATCTGGCGGCAGCGTGGGGAACCCGACATCCGATGCCAGGATGGGGAGAAATGATAGATCCTAATATTCATAAACGTGAAGACAGCAATTCGAATATAAATTTATTTCTCAAGAAAATATGTATTGATGTAAAGGAATTTATTGTAGATGATGTTTTGGAATTGACGCCATTAAACTATGCTATTATCAGTGATTCTTTAAGCAACCTAGATGCGATTTTATCCACCATTACTTTTTCTACCCCTTTTTCAATTGGTAAAAAAAGCAATGTAAAAACTTACATATATTATTGCAGTAGATATGGATATGAATTCCTTCTCAAACGGATCTTAGGAGCGTACAGTTTCAACCAGTTGCATTTTTATATAAATTACCCTTTAGATAAAATATTCAAAAGGACTGCAGTTCACTGGGCGTCTACCATGGGCCATAAAAATATAATGGATCTGCTTCTGTTTCCCACTGCTGCTAATGATATCACACAAAAACAAGAAAGGGACGCCTTATGTAAAACAGATGTTTCGGAGCAAACAGCACTCCACTTGGCTGTAGAAAACAAACATGCTGCTATGGTTGTCCTACTTCTTTCTAGGGGAGCAAATATAAACGCTAGAAATCGGCAAGGTAGAACACCATTACATGTGGCAGCGCACAATGGAAACGTTGATATTTTGAATTTGCTTCTCGATGGATCAGACATCAACTCTAAGGACGCGAATGGTAACACGGAATTGCATTTAGCTGCTCTACAAGGCTACCAAAATATTGTTTTTACATTGCTTCAAAGAGACGAGAAAGTAAACTTGAAAAATAATAATGGAGAAACGTCTTTGCATTTAGCTACGAAGAAAGAACATGTTGATGTTATGCGTACTTTACTTAAACATAATAGCAAAATTATAGACGAGTGTGATAATAATTACAACACCGCTCTACATGTAGTTGCTGAATATGGACATTTTAGAGCTGTAGAATTGCTTTTATCATTGGGTGCTGATCAAAACGCTAAAAATGACGAAAATAAAGTAGCTCTCCATTTAGCAGCGGCGTATGGACACAAGAACATCGTGGCTCTATTAATTCCAAAGACAGATATTAATATTAGAGATTATAAAGGCAATACGCCACTTCATCTGGCTGCGCTGGATAACCATCAATCGACTGCGTCTGAACTAGTTGATCGTAATGCTAATATAGATGCTCAAAATGATTTCGAAAGAACAGCTCTGCATGTTTCGGCATTAAAGAACAGCAAAGCAGTGGCGAGTTTTCTTCTTGAAAACGGTATTAATTACAACCAAAGAGATGAAAGTAAGAGAACTGCACTTCATTTAGCAGCTATGTGCAACAGTAGCGATATAGTAGAACTACTCCTATACAGAAATATGAACCCAAATGACAAGGATATTGACGGAAACACATCTCTTCATTTAGCAGTGCTTGAAAAGCAATTACAGACAATAAGCATATTACTATCGGAAAGTAATAAAATCAATATAAATGAAATAAACAGTGATGGTCGAACTCCACTACATTTAGCAGCACAAATCGGAAATAGTGTCGTTGTAGAACTATTGCTCTCCCACGCAGCTAATACTGAAATTACAGATAAAAATGGCAATAGTGCAGTTGATTTGGCAAACATTAACAATTTTTCCGATGTTTCGGATCTGTTCGATTCTATAGAAACTGACATGTTTATATAATTTACACGACTAAGTAAAACCTATGTTCTTTTTTAATAATAAATGGTTTAATATAATAAAAAGTCTTTTTTTTCATATTACGTTGTAGCATACATCCTGATTTCTGAGGCTTTCACAGCCATTGTCATTAAGTAACAAACGACTTCCGGGATTGGACCGTGTCATGATCAAGATCGAAGAACTCAACTTTTCAGCCACTTTCATAAGGGGCTTCATCAGGAGGAAAACGCAAAAGAGCACGGTAACTCAACGTGTTAACCACGTCCACGTCCCTTCCCTTGCAAAGTGTTTCTCCTCTAGCGTGGTTAAAACGTTGAGTTACCGTGCTCTTTTGCGTTTTCCTCCTGATGAAGCCCCTTACGAAAGTGGCCGAAACGTTGAGTTCTTCGATCTCAATCATGACACGGTCCAATCCCGGAAGTCGTTTGTTACTTAGCATATATCTTGTTATATTAGGTTCACGAATCTTGGAACCATCAGGTACATTCGCAGTACTTGAAGGTAGTAGTAGTAGTAGTAGTAGTATTTACTCATCATAATATACACCGTGGTGCTTAGATATGTCACAATTCTCCTTAAAGTTTAAAACATACATTGCATATACACAAATAAAACAGTTATCTACAGAAAAATACAGTAACAACAAAATACTATAGTCAATACAACAAGATAGTAATAATTTTCAACAAATCTTAAATCGGAAAGTTCATAGTAGACATTGGCCAGAAAATGTGCTTTAAGCTTAACTTTAAAGTTTTTTGTTGGGGCATTTTTGAGAGTACTAGGGTGTTACGATATTAAATTGATTTTTTGCCATCTATTACTGAGAGGGTGCCGATGGCACACGTCACCTTCATTACACATAATAGACACGCTATGGATGAGCATGACAATTGTCGTAATGCTGTTCTACATGTCGCTGCTGAAAGTGGACATATCAGAGCTGTGAAATTACTTTTATCATTTAGTGCAGATCAAAACATAGAAAATGAAGAAGGTAAAGTTGCTCTCTCCATTTATCACCGGCTTATGGACACCAGAACATAGTATCTCTGCTAATACCAAAGACAAACGTTAACATCAAAGATGGTAAAGGCAATACGCCCCACTTCATCTAGCTGCTTTGCATGACCATAGATCAACTGCTGACGAACTTGTGTTTTGTCAAGCAGATGTTAATGCACAAAATGACATGAAAGGAACGGCTTTGCATGAAACAGCTTTAAACAATAGGCAAAACAGTTGCAAGTTTTCTTCTTGAAAGGAGTATCAATTACAACGAAAAAGATGAAAGCAGTAACGATATATTGGAATTACTTTTGTGGGAGTATATGGACGCGAACAACAAGGTGTTGATGGAAATATGTGGCTTCATTTAACAGTGCTTAAAGGGCACATACAAGTAGTAACTTCGCTATTGAAGAATGATAGAGTTGAAAATAGCAAGATAAACATTAATCAAACGAATAATTGTCTTCGAACTGCACTACATTTAACAGCAGAAGTTGGAAATTATGTCATCGCGAAGATACTCTTCTCACATGGAGCAAACACAAAAATAATAATAATAATAATAATAATTAATAACAAGACAACTAATAGTAAATTTTGTAAATTAAATTGCATTTAATAAATAATATAGTACACACTGGACAACACCTGCAGTTCTGTGAAGTAGGTTTTATTGGGTTCGGGTACATTTGTTTTAACTGAGTATAAGAGCTTCGTGAATTCAGTATAGCAAGTTACAGTTGGACGTGAACAAGTTTTAACAAGTAAGTACAATGTCGACTGTTAGTAAAATTACTGGAAAATATTGGAATTTGCCTGAAATTACCTATTTATTGATATTTTCGAACTATGCAACTACTAATAATCAGTTGATAAATTAACATATGGGAACATATTGATCCCAACAGTAGAACAAAATTAAAAAATTGTTTACGTTCGTGTAGAAAAATAGTTGGTGATGCTAGTAGTTTGCTTGTCTATTTTGTAGACCCTAATGTTTATGCAACTATTTCCCCGCACCACGTGACACAACTGCCTCGCTGAGATGTCTGGCCTCAATATCAAGATTATGTTGCTTACATTTCCTTGCAAGTGCGGGGTAAGAACACGAAGAAGCAAGAAGGTAATTCCCCACGAAACTATACAGACGTTAATTTCAAGAAATATAATCTCTCTTCCTGTGCGGATTATAACGGCAAAGGAAAATCCCACCGATCATGTACTTTCTGCGAACTACACGCATTCTTTCAGCGTAAGGCATCTTTGCTTAATTAGTGGTCTGCCCAATGCCATCCAGCTGTGAACAGAATCGCGTTCACGATTGATAGGTGTGGACTCGCCCAAATTTCTCAAGAGCATAAGCTTCTGCTTCCTCTTAATGTAGGCTGAGAGACTGTTAGTAAACACACAAAGTGTGGTTTTTATAAGCCATCTTCGGCAGCTGGCGGGACGGGTGGCTATCTTAACCTCTTGAATTAGGGAGTAATGCCCTTCTATAGGGGGCGACAATCACCAAAGGTGTTGGTATGGTGGTCGGAGAATGTAGATGAAACCCACTGCTTGCCGATTGTGAGAGCAAATGCTTTATTTCTCGGCTACCTACTTTCTCAAGAACAGAAGCGTCTATTACAAAAGCGGTAGGAATTAAAAATAATAAGTTATAAGCCCAAAAAGCCTGTGTGACTCCCTGTCATCGTGTGTGGAACAGTAGTTATTTGTATACCATGGCACTGAACTTTAACTTTTTTTATCACGAATGTGGATTTAGTTGCAAAAGCGCGTAGGGCCAAGACAAATAAACCGCATGAGGGATAAAAAGAAACTTCAATGCTGAGGTGCACATTGTTTTTTTAAATTGAGCAATTGTGTAATTAAAATTTTTTAACCGACTGTCCTCCACCAACTGCAAAAAGTCGCAAAACAACTTCACTACCGATTTCTCATATTTCAACGACGGCTTCGGCATTCTTCACTGCCGATTTAAACAAAAAATGTATATCTTCTTCTTCTTCTCCCTTTTTCTTCTTAGACAAATGCCTGATTGTTCTTCGATTACTTTGCCTATCTTTACTCTTTGCTTAGGTTGTCGCTCCATCTTTTTCTTGGTCTTCCTACGCTGCGATTTCCTATTGGCGAGTTGTCTCTAGCTAGTTTGACTATTCTTTTTTCGTCCATCCTATTTATGTGCTCGTTCCACTCATGCTTTCTTTTTAATGTCCACTCATTGATGTTCTCTACGTTGCATGTCCTCCTTATATTTTCACTCCTCTCCCTGTCCAATAGCGTTTTTCCAACAACTCGACGCAGTACTTTCATCACATCTAACAATCTTTTTGTTTTTGATGTATATTGTTATGGCTAAATTTCCTGAGGACTATAATCGTGATTAAGCACGTTTTATTTTATTTTGGTTCTCAAAATGGATAAAAAGCAAGGATTCCGTATTTTGGCTACAGGCTACTGCGTCATCGGTGTTACTATACTACATTGTTGGTGTTTGTTATACTGCTTAGCAACTTTATAGGCCCTTGGATTATAAAAGCCGTATTACGTCCGCTATCGAGGGTCAATAAACAAGATTATGGTTCCAAAATGAAATCAAGTGTATTATTAGTGTTATTATGATTATTACAAATTTAATTTTGAATGTTTGCATAGCAATGTTACGCTCATTTTGACATTTTCCTATTTATTGATTGAAATAATTAACCAGAATTGTCAATTTACATTTATTTCCTAAATGATACAATACTTTACTTTGGTTAGGCAACCTTGTTAACATTTACCTTTAATTTAAAACTTAAGGCTAAGCTGCTGTTATCAGTTCAGAGCAATTTGCATTCTTTAGCTTTTACGTTGGCCAACTTTCCAATTTTTGGGAACTTTGATAAACTGAATTGGGCTGGTTTTGAGCATTTTTCGGCCATTTCCTGGCAAGTCTTGCGTCGTGAAAGTTTGAATCGCTTTTTCTGGGGACCTGGTCTCACGGCTTTGGTAGCCATCTTCATAGTTGTAAGGATTTAGAGGCCCCGTTTCCCTGCTTGAATGCTTCGGGGATTGGTATTGGTGTCGCCGGCATTCATTTCGTCACAGACGGATTTCATGGGACGTTCACTCTTCGCACGCTTGGCTTAACGAGTTGGCTACACAACATCTTAAGGTTCGTACATGGTGTTTGCCCACGTTTTCCTCTTTTGAACGTCGTAATCTATTTGGAAAATTTGTATTTTTAGCCATTTTATTCCACCTCAGGCAAATGCTTGTTAAATGGAATTGGTTCGCTTACCTCGTTTGGTGCTATGTGTATTTGGGGCAAATGCTTGCATTGCATCGCCTACCCGCCATCCTCCCCACGATGCTCGCTATTCTGCTCCGCGTGACCTTGATGCACCAGGTGCTTTTGAGAAGCTAGTGGCTTGCGTTCGGCCCTGGAAAGCAGCACGAGTGAATCGTCTGTAACATGACTTGAGGTGTGTATACGTGTACTAGCGTAACGACCGCTTAGCTAATTGTAGGCATTTCATATAGTAGTATTTGCATACTAGGATTATTTGTGTGTAACTTGCATTAGGGCATATCGGTCGAATCGAATTTATGGTGTAGTTTGCTTATTTGTCGATTCGTATCGCGCTTCGTGTAATCTGTAGAGTATACTATTTTTATGGTAGCTGTATTAGCCATGCTCGTGATATAAGATCTTAGATATTTTGTGTTATCGAATTGTTTGCTACGCTTAAGTTTGCTTACCGTTGGATTGCAGTAAATGTGAGAAAGGCCGCCTTGAACTGGGCCCTGTAACGTAATATAACATTCAGATATGCTGTTGAACTATTTCAAGACAGTTTAACTTACCTAGATTACAGGCTAGCTGTGTTTTACAGAACTTTAACTTCTGTATTCACCAAGTTTAGTTGCAGAGGTTAACCTTGTACTTGTCAAACGTCATTTTAGGGTGTAGGTTGTAAATAGCGAACCGCTCACGGTAGCTTAATGCTCAAACTTTGGATATTCGTAAAATCGATCTTGGTAATTTGTTATTTTAGCTTTTGTTAGGAGCATAATTCAAGCCGTTGCTTTTATTAGTCATATATAAGAACTTGATGAGTTTAAAACAGAAACCGCCACGCCCTGTATGATCATACAACCGTAACAGCGGGCTTCGAGCCTTTGAAATCTTGACGTCACATTTAAATAGTCAGCTAACATTCGGGGTTGTAGTTAGCATATTTGCTTGCATAGCTCTAGTATTCGCAGCATTCTGCCTCACAGTATGCGTGCGAATCGTTGTACCTGTGTTGCCAATTGGGTAGCAACTTACTTTCTTTATTCGCGATAGATTATAGTTCAGGATGTCCTACTTTTAGCCGTTGATTGATATAGATGAAATATAATGATGCAGTGCCTTTGTCGATTTTAATGTGTTATATTGTTGGTTTATTGATTTCCTTGTATTTTGTTAGATTTTGGTTGATGATTTGCCTGTCTGTGTTCGACTTAAACTTGTTATTTTGCTGCACTATAGTACCAATATTAATAAAGCTGTGATATTTTGATTGGTCGTTGCTTTGATTTTGGTTGATCTGCTCGACTTATCTTCGACCTTGTGAACGGTCCGGCACAAGGATGATTCGATGTCGAGGACCTGGCGCCCATTCTCTTCGTATTTCATTTAGTGTTCTTTTCAGCGTAGTTGGAACCCCGACCCTAGCGAATAGCTAGCCCATTAGGCCGATAGTTACCAGCCGGAAAAATATCAAATATAACTTTCGTCAAAAGGTAAGGCCAACCCGTCTATCTATCTTCCCTTACAGTATAAGAAAAGGTGGAATTTTTCTACGGCAGTGTTGAAAAGTAGGCTTTCCTAGCTGTCATTTGAAGACAGAAAGTTGACGTTTCCCGATGAATAAGCAAGCACGTCACTTTCGCTCGTCTCCAATAGCAACGAGTGAAAAAGCACAATTTTTGCTCCTTTAAGAACTATGAAAAACTACACTAATTTACTTAAAACACTATTAATTACTATTTCATATATGCAAGTACAATAATATAACTTATAGTACATGAAAAATATTTTAAATGTTTACATATAAAATATGACTATAAAAAATCTGGTGTGATACACTCACACAACTTCCTTTTACAGTAATCTTATAATTAGCAAAAAATTTGATTTTTAATTTCTAAACATTTGTCAAAAATTTTCAAAAATTGCAAATTCTACAAAAATGGTACAAAATGGAGAGTTGTTTGAAGAGACAATTTTTTTCTAGAATTTTAAGCTTAATTAAAAAATGTAATAATATACCGGGCGTTGTATTTAAAATAGGAGTTAATAAAAAAAATAGAAAAGAAAACAAAAGAAACCCATTTTAGAAGTATTTAACTGAAAAATCACCTATCTCACATCAATACACATTAAAAATGTAATAAAAATATAAAGTTAAAAAAAAATTGTTAGAGCCGTTTTTGAAAAAATCGAAAAAAATTGAAAAATCTCAAGAGTAAACACCTACTTTCGGTTATGCGATTTTCTTCAAAAGGTTGTTGTCTCATCTACATAGTACATAAAACTTATATATGAAGTTTCAATGCCATACCTCTTTTCGTTTTTGAGATATTCTGTTCACAGACACACAGACAGACACACAGACAGACAGACAGACAGACAGACAGACAGATCAATAAAAAAAATGTTTTTTGGGATCAGGGGACTCTAAAACGTGAAGATCTGTTGAAAACTCAATTTCGAGTTTTTGGGGTGAATCCAATACTTCCTTTATCGTAAAAGGAAGTAAAAATATATAATAGTTTCTATTATTAACTTTCGCTACTACTATCTTTGTCGCCGCTTACAGAATACATACATTGTTTAGTAATTTTTGTAAGGATATTTTTATCAACAGCAAAATCGTAACACTTGTCCTGCCCTATCTACCTTTTTGTATGTAATAAACCTCTAATTGTTGTACTTGAAAGCCTATTTCTCGAACTAATTGAAGTTCTCAAAAGTCCTCCAGTATATATACCTATATAAAAAAAAAATTAAAAATTAGAAGCAAGCAGTTGTGATGTTGGTGTTGTTATAAATGCTGTGTTCTTCGTTTATAAATTTTCCATATTGCATACTCGCTCAAAAATTTTTTACGAGTGCCACAATATACAATACATGTAAGCTTTTTTGTTGGATATACAAAAACAAAACATTTAAAGGAATAGTTATTAGTAAACCACATTACTGAGAAATCCATTATACTATAAAATATAGGTAACAACAAGATCATTTACTAATTAACTTTATGTGTTTATGTAACTATTTTCTCGTGACCTGAAGCTTACAAATTTACAAATATAAAATAGCAGGTCAGCGTTTAGCGCAGACATCTATAATCCAAGCACAAGAATGTAAAATAATAATATTCATAAATTTAAGATGTGATTTATCGAATTTACTGTGGCGGCACGTGATGGTCATTACAAATAAAAAATAAGCGCTTAAAACAGCAGAAAAGCTTTATTTTAAGCACAAAACTTTTGTAAAAACAGTTGAAATGGACTATTTTCCAACTTATTTTGCATCATCCTACTAATTCAAAATTAAATTGAAATTTCTCATCTTGTCGAGAGACGATTGCAATAGATTCTTGTGTAGTCTGTTGTTTGTTTTTTGACGCTTCAAATTTCTTTTTTCGTTCTATGTGCAAAGCTATTTTCACATGTTGAAAGCACATGTACTTCTTGTCACCTTGAATCTAAAAAATATTGCTTTTAATTAGGTACTAATGTATTTTCCAACAGTAAGTTGCTTACAATTTTTATGCAAGCTATACAAAATATTTTTTCTACAACCGTGTCTAAAGTAGATACTTTAAACACGTTAGTTAGTTTGTAAAGTGCCACTTTTTAAAAGCAGTGCATAAAAAGTTCTTTACAAACCCTAGTGGCCTAGTGCATAAAAAGTGAAATGTATTTTGGGTTGCCTATTTACATAACCTTATTCTAGATGTTAATCATGTGAAAAACCAGAAAGATGTAATTTATTTAATAGAATTTGGTAATTATAGGTACAAAACAATAATAATCGCGAAAAATTAACATAATTAATGAATTATTATGAGTAACAGTAATAGCAAAGGGCATATGCTCTTTGGTAATAGTGCATAAAAGGTTCTTTACAAACCCTAGTGCAGGGGTGGCGAACCATTGGCACGCGTGCCATTGATGGCACGCCACAAAATAATTTGGGCACGGCAGTAATTAAGGAATTTAGGTAGGGGAAAGGTTTGTACCTTGGGACGGTTTTACCTTGGGACAGTTGCTCTCGAAATTCAACCACTCTAGCGGTAACTCTCAGAATTACATATTATGTTGGCAACCCTATCCTTTGTTTGCCCACCAAGTCATTTTAGTGTCAGTCATTGCTCGAAGCGTCAAGAGTCAGATTATCATTTTCGTACGTTGAAAGTAAAATTTCACTGCAACTTCCAGAACGTATACAAACAAGGTAAGCATCATTATTGGAATTATTCTTCGTAGTACTGCAGCAGGATTGTTTAAGCACACAGCCTATGCAAAAAGTTATTAAAAAGTAGATTTAATTAGAGGTTAGAAAATTTATTTTGTCAAAAGTGTTCTTGGTTGCACCTTAGGACACTTTTCTGGTTGTACCATAGGACGTGTCCCAAGGTACAACCAACTACTTCATCTGCAATTTAACTAAAGTTTGTGCAATTTTAAAGATGGGCAGAAGTGCAACAGGGAAAAAGAGAGCGAAACCAGATGCAGAAATTATGCAGGCAGCTGCCAATGATGTTATCACAAACAAACCGTCTCTACGAGAAGTAGCGAGAGATTATGGTTTGTCAAAAAGCACCATTGGTAGGCACCTACAAAAATACAAGTTGTCTGGTCAAACTGATTTCAAATATGAAGCCAACAATGCAACACAAAAGGTCTTCACTCGTGAGCAAGAAGAAGAACTTCTCTCCTATATTTTAAAGGCTGCGCAGTGGAACTTTGGCTTGACCGTGGACGAAATGAAGAAATTAGCTTTCCAGTATGCCGAAGCAAACAATATCAAGTATCCAGAAAATTGGAATGAACATCGATCAGCAGGGAGACAATGGTACCGAACTTTTCGTAATTCATATAAAAACAGAATATCTCTTCGAAAACCGGAGTCTACAAGCCTAGGTCGAATGGCCTGTTTCAACAAACCAAATGTTGAAATATTTTTTGGAAAACTTCGAGAAATCTATGAAAGGTACAACCTACAACCTCAAAACGTCTGGAACCTTGACGAAACAGGTTGCTCTACAGTTCACAAACCGTTACGGGTCATTGGTGACATAAAGGCCAAACGAATTGGAGCAGCTACTTCAGGAGAACGTGGAATCAACATTACAATGATTGCTAGCATAAATGCTGCAGGAACGTTTATTCCCCCAGCCATCATATTTCCTCGTGTTCATTACAAGGAGAACACATGATCAACAATGCACCACCTGGTACCCTTGGTATGGCAACTTCTAGTGGTTGGTCCAATGCAGAACTATTTGTGAAATATCTCAAACATTTTATCTCTATGGCAAAGCCTTCTCGTGGCAATGAAGTCCTCCTCATTATGGACAATCACGAAAGCCACCTTTCGTTAGAAGCGATTAATTTGGCGAAAGAAAATGGAATAGTTTTCCTGACGTTCCCACCCCACACCAGCCACAAACTCCAGCCATTGGACCGGTCTGTCTTTGGCCCGCATAAAGCCTATTATAACAAAGCTGCTAAGGATTGGATGATTAGCCATCCCGGAAATCCGATTTCGATTTATGATGTCTCAGCATTGTTGGGAAAAGCATTCCCTCTGGCATTCACTCCAAATAACATTACCGCGGGATTCAGGGTTGCCGGTATATGGCCGTTCAACGCAGAAGTGTTCGGAGACGACGAGTTCTTGCCTGCTGAAATGACAAACAGGCCATACCCTGCAGCAGCAGCAGCTGAATTACAATTGCCAGATGCACTTGAAGAGAGGGAAAATATCACAGAGCAATCAGAAGAGACACCTTCGACAAGTGATGCATTTCAACCATCTACAGGTGTTACTCCAGAACAAATTCGTCCATTTTCCAGAGCTCCACCTAGGAAATCCTGTGGTAGAGGACGAAAACCTGGGAAGTGTATGATTGCCACAGACACGCCAGAGAAGCAGAGAATTGAAGAGGAAAAGAGTAGGAAGGGCACGTTATTCCAGAAGAAAGAAGCTGCTAAAAAAGCTGTGAAATTTTCGTCGTCTTCTTCTGATGAGGAATTACCTGAGCTCGGCGACAGCTCAGGAGGAAGTCGATTCTATTCTAGCTCCGAAGATGAGTATTTCTCTCTTCCTTCTTTCTTTCCACCTAACGGAGGTCCGCTGATTTACTCCAAAGGCATTTGGGTTCTAGTTAAGTTTAAAATAGCCGGTAGAGCTACAGGAGATGTTTACTACACTGGATTAGTAGTAGAACAAGACAAGACTGAACCAGAAGTGATCATAAAATTTCTAAGGAAGCAAATATCTCATTTTGTATTCCCCAGCGTCGATGATATCAGCAGTGTTAATCTGTGCAATATAGTGAAAGTATTTCCAACTCCAACGATACGTCGCGGATTTCATTCCTTTAATATTTTATTCCCACAAGATCTCAATTTGAAATGACATATATTCAATACCTAATAATTATGTTTAACCTAATTTCATAATAAAACACATTTATAACCCAAGTCCTGGTTCATTTTCAAATAATAAAAAATATGATATTGAAATGTTTGCCATGTCCCAAGGTAGAACCAAAGCTGTCCCAAAGTAAAACCACAGGTTGTACCGTGGGACAAAAATCACCAACTGATTAAACGATGAGTAGTGGTATACGGACTGGTGATAGCAACAATGTTTGTCAGCTAGCAACTGCCTACAGTTGTAGCCTCTTCAGGGCCAAAAAGCTTTTGCATTTGAACCAAAGATGTCTGTACAATAATTAAAAAAGTAAAAAATGTCCCAAGGTACAACCCTTTCCCCTACATAATCGAAACAATTTATATTTAACAATGGACTGAACATGAAGCTTCAAAGCGCAAATAAAACAATTATTGTTATGATAGATCACATTCATGCTTTCGAAGCTAAACTGCAAGTTTTCAGTAACGATATTGTTACCAAAAATTACAAGTATTTCCCAAACTTGAAAAAAATCTCCAGAGATTTGGATTTACATGAAAAACCAGACCAAGCAAAAGTCACTGAAGAGTTTAATTCGGTAATTAATTCTTCAATCAAAGAATTTTCAACGAGATTTTCTCAGTTCAAAGAATTATCGGAAACACTGAAATTTATTATATATCCTGATGTAACTTCACTTGGCCAAATTAGATTGTTTGGAAATTGAAGAAATTGAAATTCAGCTGATTGATTTCCAGTCTAGTTGAATATGGATTCAAAAATTTTTCGAAACAAGGAAATAATTGAAATTAAATGAAATAGAAAGACTATACGTATGTATCAGGTAATATAAGTAAAAATGCCAATATCATAATTATGGAAACGTGGAATTCAATTCCAGACACATTTAGCAGTCTGAAGAAGCTGGCTTTTGCTATCTTAACAATATTTTCATCTACCTATGCTTGTGAGTCATTATTTTCAGAAATGAATAATATTAAAGACTCGCTTAGAAGCCATTTGTCAGATGAATCCAGTCCAGCTTGCAGTCTGCTAAAAATAACAAAGTATGGAGCTAATATAAGTTATTTAGCATCTAATTTGCAACAGCAGAAGTCGCATCAATTTTTTCTTTTATTTAAATAAACATAACGTCACTATTGCTGTACAAAATGTATATTTTTTGTTGCAAATAAAGTTTTAAGTTGATAGTATTTAGTTTTATTTTTCCCCATTAATCACTAAGTCAAGATTGTTTGATGGCACGTTATGGCCTCATTAAACATTTCTTTAGAAAAAATGGCACGTAGATGAATAAAGGTTCGCTACCCCTGCCCTAGTGCATAAAAGGTGAAATTGATTTTGGGTTGCCTATTTACAAAATTTTACATAATTATGACAGTTCATCGATCACGATCAGTGGCGCCAACTTAAAACTAATTTCAATCAACCAACCAGTTCCGTACCAAAATAAATAAAGCAATTGATAAAAAATGTGAAATGTTCAGTTGTAGAAAAAATCTAGTATGCAATACGTGTTTGAGCTCTTTTTTAATCTCGTGCTACCATATGCGCACTCGGATGGCGCCTCGTACGAAAATCTCCGCACTCGATTAAAAAGACCTACTTTACACACTAGTTGCATAAATAACTATTGTTTTCACTTTTGAGTTCGGGGCAGTGTTGCTAGACGTTCACCGACAGTGGCGGTAGAATCATCATTAAAAAAGCGGGAGATTTGAATTTACAAACGGTAGAATAATGGGCTCAACACAAATAAAAACCAAAAAACATAAAAAATTTTACTTATTTTTATATTAAAAAGAAAGTTGTTTTTAACATTTTCTTCTACAATGACAATAATATCAGGTAGGTATATGAATAAAATAAAATAAAATAAAAACCAATTAATCTGCATCTACATCAGAATCGGAAAACTAGAATTATGGCGGTTAATAATTTAGTCACGTTCAAATCATAACAAGCATTGCTCGTTAAATAATTGTTACTGTGTAAAAGTCCTACAATACTATTCGTAGACAACCTATTTTTTTTATTTCGTTTTCATCAAGTTTACTTGTGAAAAAGTTCTTTCTACCTTTGTCAAAAATGTGGTAAACGTTTGAATTGCGGAGTATACGGCAGTATCTAGTTGTTGAATATCAGAGGATTTTGCTATATTTTAAAAATTTACAGCTAACGGCATAATTGTTCATATCCACCCTTTGATATTACTTCTGTATCTAACAACCTAACAAGCTTAAATTTGCGGCAATCGCCAAGGAATTTTATTTAAATGTTTGATATCGAAATATATTTTTGTACCGAAAAGTATTTCCTTTAAATTTGAATTGTTTGCGATTAAACGTCAATGTAATATTAGATCTTTGACCACAACTTTACACAATATTTTTAATAATGATGTTTTAATTTCTCTGGGTGATTTTCTTCTTTATAAAAGAATAAAATGTAAACACAGGTACATGTTCTTTTTGCAGATTTTAATTTTAATTCATCGTTATACAGTTTTATTGTTTTGTGGTCACTGGTTATATCATTTGCTGTATGTACTCGTAGTTCTTATTAATTTCAATAATCTCGGATTGTTTGTTATACATATTTTATTTTTTTATAACATAATTGAGTTAAATGTAGATTTAAGTAGAGATAGTAGTAATTTGTTTTTCTATTGGTGGAGTATTGCCAGTGCAGAAAGGGTACTTGCTCCAATGTGTGTTTTTTATTTTACCTTTAATATCTGATTTTTTTTGTTTTTTTTTTGTTTAGAAAATCACTAATTACATTAATGTTGCTCATTTAAATGCACATTCTCTCAAAAACAATTTTACAGAGATTAGGGAGCTGCTTCTATCGTCCAATTATGATGTTGTGGGGGTAACTGAGACATGGTTGTCACCCAGTGATTCCGATGATTTCATACACATTGCAGGCTTTCTGGTTGTTCGAGGAGATATGGCTACCTCAACCTGGGGCGGAGGGGTATGTGTTTATATTAAAAATAATATCAATTATTCAATTGTTTCAATCTGAAAAAATTCTGCAGCCATCGAACAACTTTGGATCAAACTAATGCTTAAAAATACAATTTTGATATTTGGTACAGTTTATAGAAGGCACGAGTATTCTTATGCAGAATTTTTTGATTCACTGGAGGACTCAATTTCTCTGACTACACCCATTTCAAATGAAATTATATATGTAGGAGACTTTAATATAGATGCGTTAAATATTTGTAACCCTGCTACAATAAAATTATTGTCTGTTGGATGCTTTGGGATACAAGCAAATAATTGATAAACCTACGCGTACTAAATCTACTTCAACAATGATTGATCTAATTCTGGTGAATATGGAAACAAATGTTAGCGATTTTGGTGTAATAAATGTGCATGGTTTATCAGATCATTGTTTGACTTACGCTAAATATCCCATAGATGAAAAACTTTGTATACCTATAGAGATTTTAGCCAATTTAATTACGTACTTTTTAACTCTGAACTTCAATCTTTACCACTAAGTACAATATACGATTTAATAGCAATATTGTAAATTTATTTAATCAACACACAATAGTTAAGACAATAAAAATATCAAAACCAAAAAGCTCCGTGAATGACTGATAACATTAAATTGATGATATCACTTCGCAATAAAGCTCTACAAAAATTTAAAAAAACAAAAAAGCCTGCACATTGGAAATATTACAAATCTCTTCGCAATTACACAAATTTGCTGTCACACAGGAAAAAAAGCATACATAAATGATCAAATATATGTAAACGGCCCTCAATCCTTGTGGAAAGAACTGAAAACAGCACATATTTATTTCAAATCTGACAATTTTGCTATTCCTCCTGATCTTAGCGATGTAAATGAAATAAACAATGCATTTCTGAATACTGCTAAACCAACAACCTCTAATAATAATTATTGTGATATTTTGCGCTTTTACAATAACAACTTATTTAAAGATTTCATGTCTAAATTTACGTTTACTCCTATTTCCAATGAAGGTGTTATAAAAATTATTGCTTCTATAAAGATAAATGCAGTTGGATCTGACAATATAAGTATAAACATGTTAAAGCTATGCTGCCCGTATTTAATTCGCTATATAACTAACATAGTAAATTGCAGTATCGACCAATCTTTATTTCCGGAAGCATGGAAAACAGCTCAAGTTGTTCCATTGCCAAAAATTAGATAACCTCATGATTATAAAGACTTACGACCTATTAGTATATTACCTTGTTTGTCTAAAGTGCTTGAAAAAGTAATGGCAGAACAAATACATCAGCATGTGGAACAACATTCCATTCTGCCGGAAACACAGTCAGGTTTTAGGCCCGGTTATAGTTGTGTAACTTCACTACTTAATATAACTGATGATATATGTACTGCTATTGACAACAATGAAATATCAATTATTTTAATGCTAGATTATTCCAAAGCATTCGATACAATCAAGCATGATATTTTGATTTCAATATTGCATCACATTGGGTTTAGTATTTCAGCAATACAGTTTATTGAGAGTTATCTTACAAATAGAACTCAGGCTGTTATTCTAAATAATTACAAATCAAATTTATTACCAGTCACACTTGCAGTCCCCCAGGGATCAATACTTGGTCCTGTTCTATATATAATATATACTTTTAATCTAAAAGCTTCTCTTGACCACTATGCACTTCATATGTATGCTGACGACACGCAATTGCAATATAATTTTAAACCAGAAAATGTTGACAAAGCTAATACAGAAATTAATTTAGACCTAAACAATCAAGTTAATTTCTCTGAAAAGCATGGCTTAATGATTAATCCAAATAAATGTGATGTTATGCTATTCGGACGAGTAAAAGCAAGAGAGGTTATTCGAGATAGTATTATAATAAAAATTCAAGAAGCAATACTACCAATCAAAGATAATGTAAAAAACCTTGGACTTACCTTTGACCAAAACATGCGATTTAAAAAACATATTTCTAACATTCTTCAAAAAGCATATCTTAATTTAAAAATTATTTTTCAAAACAGATTTTCTTTAAGCCCAGTGGTAAAAACTATATTATGCGAATCTATGGTTTTGACTCAGTTTAATTATTGTGATTGTGTGTACGGGCCTTGCTTGGATAGTACAGATATCAGGAGAATTCAGATTATGTAGAATTCTTGTTTGAGGTTAATATTTGGTATACGACAATATGAACACATATCTCACAAATTGCAATAAATAAATGGTTGAACATGGCTAATTGAAGAAAACTTCATTCGGCATGTTTATACCATAAAATAATTATTAACAAGTCACCTTCTTATTTATTTAATAAAATTAGTTTCAGATCTCATCTACACAATTTAAATATATGTTATAAATATTTCATAAATACTCCATCTCATCGAACTGCTCGATTTGAAAGATGTTTCTCTTATAATGTAGGTAATATATATAATTCTCTACCACATTTTCTTAAATCTTTAACAATAAATAAATTTAAAAAGCATCTCCATCAGATATTGTTAGACCTCCAAAACAATTCAGGCTAATTACACAAATAATATAATTGGTTTTAGTTGTAGCTACTTAGTTTTTGTACAGTCTGCACTGGTAACTTAGATATAATATATTATATAATTAGGTTTAAGAGGTTAAGTGGAAGAGCAGAGATTTACATCTTCGGAAGTAAGTTTTCTGAACTTCGCCTTATTGGCATAGTTATTATTATTTTTTTTATTATATTTGAATTTTTATATATTTTCTTAATACGGAAAAATATTGTCACACTCAAAATTTTATTTATGGCAGTGTAATGTAAATATTTTTTTGTGTATTTTTTTCATAATTTGATTATTTGATTTTCTTTTTTTGTGCCAATAAAAGACATTATTATTATTATTATTATTATTATACAAAACTGCAATGCTCAAAATTCGTAGGTTTACTGCAAGGAGAGGAAAATGCGCCCACATTTACAGTGACAACGGTACCAACTTTGTGGGAGCTAGTAAGCTATTGGACACCCAAATACAGGACAAATTAAGCACCGAAGCAGTCCAGTGGCATTTCATCCCCCCGGCAAGCCCCCACATGGGTGGAATCTGGGAAGCAGGGGTGAAGTCGATCAAGTACCATATCAAACGGGTCATCGGAGACAATACACTCACCTTCGAAGAGATGACAACCCTGTTGTATCAAATTGAGGCTTGTCTGAACTCAAGACAGCTGACACCAATGAATAACGATCGAAATGACATGTTAGCAATCACCCCAGGACACTTCCTATTCGGACAAGCACTCATCACACCAGCCGAACCAGACGACATCGTAGTCACTGACAATCATTTAAGCAGATGGAAACTGCTACAGAAAATAAAAAAAAATCTGGAAAGCATCGTCAACAGAATACCTATCCAGGTTACAGCAACATGGAAAATGGAAAACTCCGAGACAGAACACAGAAATAGGGGATTTGGTACTCCTCAAGGAAGACAATATATCGGCAACAAGTGGCCGTTAGCACGAATAATTAATACACATTTAGGGAAGGATGGATTGATAAGAGTAGTGACAATCCAGGGCAAGAATAGAAGTCAAATCAAACGGCCCATAACAAAGATTTGTCAGCTACCTATAAGCAACGAGGGCAATCCAGTGCAAACAAGGATCAGCAGTTCCAGACCTACCACAAGGTCAGCACGGAATCAAGATATGAAAACACACTCAGCAGTATTTATATGCATGCTCATGATGTGTCACGTAATTCCCGGCAGTATAGCAAACTATACGCTGCAAAGGTTACAGCCTGGTATATACGTGGAACACGTGGGTAATTCGAAGCTCGATAGAGGGATAATTCGAATAGGGATGGAATATTCGATATCTGCCTTCATCACGGACGAGCATGGGATTAACGCCACCGCTAAACAATTCAAACAATTATGCGACAACAGCAACGAGATGACGGAAGACCAATTTTGCGAAGAACTCATGCACCACATAATGGAACAACAAATCAATATCCTGTGGGACATGAGGAGCATCCGGACAATATCTTCACACCGAACACGAAGAGGACTACTAGGGAAGTTCCTAACATCAGTGTTTGGAGTAAACGAAGAAGTGTATAAGGACATCGCTGATCTAGACAAGAATCAGCAGGTACTAATCGACGCTTCCGGTTACCAAGCAAAGTTGATGTTAGCAGCAATAACTACGGTGAACAATACAGAAAGCAGGATCACAACAAAGTTAGAAAACTTCCGGGTAAAATTCAACCAAGGAATTCACCTTATTAACGAAATGAAGGCCTGGTACAGATCCATCGACGCCAATAAATTAAATGTTCACGTGTTATCAGCATATCAAATGGCCAGCAATTATTTGCAGGAAGTGGCAGAAAAATATAAGAAGTTGCTTGACGCAGTGTTTAAGCGGAGCCATTTATTTGAGTTCGTATCACCAGCTCAAATAGCAACAATAATAAGTCAGCTGTCCTTGAAGCTACCACCAAACTTACGAATATTGCCATCGCCAGTGTACAAGATGGAGGTGGGACAAACCAAGGAAGCCATTAAGATATTTGGATACTTCCATATCACTGAAGTAACCGAATATGAAGTCATCAAGGTCACCGCCATCCGTAGGAAAATCAGAAGCGGAGAGTATGCAACAATAGCAATCAACCCGTATTGCTTAGCTGTGGACTACAACCATCAGCAGTACTTCAGCATACCGCCATCCAAGTTCGAGGTCAGCATTCCAATAAAGGAACGCACTTATTTATGTACACCTACTGTCATAAATAGTGTCGAGAAAAACCCCAATTGCATCATCGACGAGATGTATCAACGCTTGGAAAAGGTGCCATGTAGCACACAACGCTACAATGTCACCACAATAAGATGGAAAGAGCTGTACAAGGCGAATACATGGATGTTTATAGCCAACAAAGCCACCAGTGCAGCAATCATCTGTAACGACGTACGAGAGGAAGTGACTCTTGAAGATACCGGAGTCATCCAGATCGCTCCAGAGTGCTATATCCACACAGGACAACACATTCTGTACGCACGATCATTTAATACGATCCCGGTTGTTGCAACGTTTAATAAAATTCTGCAAGTCAACATTACATCACAGGCAGAATCAATGGGAATCGAGTATCCAAGCTTAGCCAAAGAACCGAGCCTGGAAACATCAGGTCACGTAAGCGTGCTACTAACCCGACAGCAGCAGATAATACATTACCTATCCACTACACACTGGAGGCACCTATCCATCACGACAGGGTCTATCAGCAGTATAGTAACAATACTGGTCATTGGCCTACTGTGCGGCATAAGCTATTGTGTATGGAAACACAACTGCCGGACCAAGGGACAACAGAAGGAAAAACTCAGCGCCGGCCAAGAAGAATTCAGTTTAGAACCCTTATATGCGACACCTCACGTCAAGGGAAACGTTCACGAAGCCACCCCTGCAACAGACGCATGACCGCACCAACCCCGGCTGTCAGCAAGTGACCCGGCCAGAATGTTCAAACTAATTTGATCATGGGTTTTTAGTGAATAGTGTGAAATAAACTGCAATCCAGTAAATACACAAGTTCACGCAATTAGCCCACAAAAACTGCAACTTGCGGCAAATAAGATATGTGTCAAGTTTCTGTGTCGTAATAACAATTAAATGTAAGCGACAGAGGCAACAAGCAGCAGTTCCGTATTTACAAACAGACGTTGCACTTCTAATATATCGTATGTCAAAGGCACAACGCTCCAATTCTGCAGTGCTAGTGGGTCAACATAACAAACTCGAGCATTCAGAATTACGTTAATTTAAACATATATGATTGTAATTTTTAATAATAGGTTGTAAACACGGCACACATTTACTGTATATATAGCTCTGTGATATGTCTATATATATATATATATATATATATATAGGCTACAAATGTTCGTAAAGAGTTGGCATGGCCTGGCCTTCTCACCCTATCTCTTAACAACAAAATAAACTCCATCTCCTGTCAAATAAAACTAAACTGGTTTTATAACAAACATAAAAGGTGCTAAGTTCCAATTAATTTGGGCCACATCTTTTACAATGGGCATATAGATGTTTGCACAATTTATTAAAGGATACGAAACGTTAAAAAACAGCATTAAACATGCGAACTATTTTAAATATGCATAAAACGTATATGTTAATTAAGTACAACTTTTGTAATATTTAAAACAGTATACTTTAAAATAGGGAAAAAAGCGTTAAATATGCATGTTAAATTAAATATGCGTAAAACCAAAAAATAAGCTAAAAAAGCATAAAAAATATGTCAAATAATTCCAATTTTCTAGTTAGTGACACATAATCAAAAGTTCTAAGCTGCTATTAACCATTACAAAAAGCATAAAAGCTAGAAATCCGCTCTATATTCATTACATATTAATTTATGAATCACTTTGTAAATGCCCCTAAAATATAAATTGTTCTAACTATTGTATACAAATAAAGAGTTGCTGATGTTTTTTCCCGGTTTAAGTAGTACCCAAGAAAAAATTTACGTATGACTATACGATGTAACAAAAATTCGGTAGAAATTAGGGTGGTTTCGGTAGCTCGGTAGGTCCCGGGTGGTGTAGCTTGAACAAGCGTTCACGTTCGATCAGCAGAGTTAAGCAACGCTCTCTCTGGTCACAACTTGGATGGGAGTTCCACGGCTACTTCTCCCGGCACCTCGTGGTACGGCTATCACGGAAAAAAGTTGGTCCTGGTTGACATAATAATATCGTGACAGTCGTTAGTGGGGTTGGAAGTCCCCATAAAATTTACAGTGAGCCTATAATTGGCCTAACGGCTGTTGGCGGAGTGCGGGATAAAATAAAATAAAATAAAATAAAAATTTTAGATGAAATCGGTAGATCTACCGAAATATCGGTAGGGTTGGCAACATTGGATACGGTAAGTATTCAAATTATTTCGGGCAGTTGGCGAGCGCCTGCGCGAAACGTCCATGTGCTGCGCATAACGCATTTTCTTTCTTGGTTTGTGACGCATAACCTGTTTAGATGTTGCATTAGTACCTGTGCGTAAATTTTGTTGAAATTTCGGTTTGTATAATACGCAATGTAGTGACAAGTTGAGGCACACTCATCAAAAACATCAGTTTCATTTGTTTCATCTCTGTCGTTATACAGTAACATGGATTCATCAAATTCAGATGTGGAATTCGATACGCAAACTCCCAACCCTGCTTCATCTGGCGAGTCTCCCGGGGCAATCCCGCCACAACCTGCTTGGGGAAGGCTGTTTCCTAGAACCGTATATTTGCCACCCGTAGGCAAGTACCAAATAATAAAATTGTATATATTTACTTGCTGAAAAACAAGAACATTTGAAACGATCAACTTTTTCTGATATGCAGATAAGTCGATGGGTCATGAATTTCTGGTAGTCTTAAAACGACTACCAAATTTAGTTCAATTCACTGGAATATTTTATGTAAACAGGCTAAGTTGGGGCAGATGGTTTATGTAGTAAATTAATCGTCTCACCAGTTTCTCCTGTATAGATATTTGTATCATTTTTAGGGATGAAACTTTTAAACGTGTGAACGTTTATAGGTAAATATACGTTTAGAAAGATATGTTAACGCATAATCAATGTGCTGTTAAAAATTCTATTTTTGTCTACGCGACCACTGCTGGTCGAGTATTCCTTATTCTTTTTTGCGCCAGAGATTTCAATTTAAGTTGTACGGGAGTAGGTGAGTACTAAAGACTTAGAATTTTCGTTTGGTTGTAACTACGGAACTCACTAAATAGTAGATGAAATTGATAATTAGGTGTGGACACCGAAATAACCGTCAGATGCTGATATTTTGAAATGATGGCAAGAAAACGAAAAACTGTATCTTCATTTCATATATCGCAAAACATTTAAAAAATTACCACCTTTTTTCATTGCTAATAATTTTGATATCAGATTAGTTTGAAGTGCTATATATTAATTACTAAGAAATTTCGCCAGAGATATATACGGGGTGAATCAACTTTGAGAGCAATCACCATTTTGTGGTGTGGCAAAATACCCAAATAAAAAACATGATTATTAAAGCGTACCATAAAGGTTTAAGAGATTTTTGATGATTACACAGAAATTTGGGGTTCCTGTAATAGTTACCTACTGAAAAATGATAGTTGTCTATTCACATTGTTTTTTGTTTATTATTATATTTCGACTAAAAACTTTGCTGCTTGATACATAAGTTCGGGTTTTGGATACATCAATTCATTTTATTATTTTTAGATCAATTTAATTTTTTCATACGGTACAACTTTTTAGCATTGTAGCACTGTTCCAGAGAATTTTGTGGTGTATCAAAACCGCACAAAATTATTCTTAGTAATAACGAAATCCAAATGGCTTTCCATATTTTAAATACATCAAGACACAATATATTCTTTAAACATATAAGTATGGGAACTAGAAAAAATATATAAACATTTATAGTAAATATAAAAAAATGTGATTTTGTTGGACGCAGGGTTTTTTATAGTTCAACATGAAATTATGTAAAATGCAACTAGAAGATTTTTTATCAATGTTCAAATTAAAATGTAAAACAAAAATGCTTTGATGTTGCTTCCTGCAAATGCAAATCCTTTATTGTTCTTGCAAAATAGCCCAGTAGTAGGACCTTTCTTTTTTCGAATTTTGTATGCTCTACAATTTATGATCGGTTATTTTTCCACATTTGAGCGATATTAGACAAGATCTAACCCGAAAGGAAAGCGTGAAGGAGTTGATATTGTTTTTCGCACTTCTTCGCTTGTGTTTTGTTTCTCGTCCTATTTAGCGAACAAGTACCTATTATAAATTGAAATGCGACTACAATAATTGTGATTTGTAGAGCGGATCAAAGTCTTCAAGTCAGTATGTAATTTTGACTTCATGTATCGTTGTAGTACAGTCAAACCTCTTTAACTCGAACTGTCAGGGGAAGACAGAAAAACTTGAGCTAGTTATGCCGACGTTTTAAACTAAGATAATTCGACGTTCAAATAGGGTTTTATTATCCGTAAGGGTTGCGCAGAAATAAATATTAATTACAGTACAATGAAAGAAGAATAATTATTCAATTACTTATGCACTATTAACTATTACATACAGGCAACTTCGGAGTTATTTTAATAGTTATTTTGAAAAAATCACTGCAAATATTTTTGATATTGAAAGCAATAAGGCATATGTATGTATTACAATCACTCTAGAAATTGAGAAGTCGAAGGACAGTTGTTGTTCGTGACAACTCTTTACTAAATTTTGATCTCAAAAAATATTCAGCGTATGCCACTGAACATTTGCTTGAAAATGCTTATCATTAAACCTGTCCCGACCTTTTACTTATAGTTAGTTGTGAGAATTATGTTAAAAGAACCTTATTTCCTCATAAATAGTTATCATTCTCCAAATGCCAGTCATGCAACATTTTTACAAGGGATCGAAAATTTTCCGGATATTTTGAACTGTAACTCTGGTGCCTAATCCTTGTAGGAGATTTTAATATTGATATTATTAGAGAGCGGATTTATAAGCATAAAAAAATGAAAAATAAACGCTTAAAAAAGCATCATTTTAAGCACTAATGTTTTGGAAAAACAGTTGAAATGGACTATTTTACAACTTTTTTAGCGGTATGTTGGACCGAATCATCATTCTACATGATTCAAAATTAAATTGAAATTGCTCATGTTGACGAGAGGTGGTTGCAATAGATTCTTGTACAGTCTGTTGTTTGAATTTTGATGCTTCAATTTTCTTTTTTCGTGCTATGTGTAAAGCTGTTTTCACATGTTGTAGCACATTGTACTTCTTGTTACCTTAAATCTAAAAATTATTGCTTTTAATTACTAATGTCTTCCAATAGTAAGCTACTTGCAGTTTTTATACAAAATATTTTGTTGGTTTTGTTTTTAGTTCGGGGAAACCCCTAATCCGCTCAGCTGGCGTTGTTTTTAATTTAGGCATTTTTAAAATCTAAATTAACACAGCACGTACGTACTCGTCTACAGTTGCAGTAAAACTGTTGCATTAGCATTTTTTAATTTAATGTGACATGTCACAGTATAGTGTTTACAGTCTTTGTTATTTGTTTTGACGGGCTGTTTCGTGGTCGATGAATCATGGGCATATAGAGGTTTGCACAATTTATTAAAGGGATACGATACGATTTCAAAAACACGGCACTAAACATGCCAACTATTTTTAAATATGCATAAAACTGTAAAATATGATAATTAAGTACAAATTTTGTAATATTTAAAACAGTATACTGTAAAAAAGGAAGAAAAGCGTTAAATATGCATATTAAATTAATGCGTAAAACCACAAAATAAGCCAAAAAAGTATACAAAATATATGTTAAATAATAATTCCAATTTTCTATTTAGTGACACTTCAAAAGTTCTGAGCTGCTATTAATCATTACAAAAACCATAAAAGCTAAAAATTCGCTCTATAATGATTATGAGACGTGTTTTTATA
This sequence comes from Agriotes lineatus, assembly GCA_940337035.1. NCBI lineage: Eukaryota > Metazoa > Arthropoda > Insecta > Coleoptera > Elateridae > Agriotes > Agriotes lineatus. The sequence continues at coordinate 61,849 of CALNHX010002439.1, forward strand.
AACAAGCTACAAGAATTTATTACAAGAAAATGATTATATCAGATAGTGTGTAAATGTACTAGAGTAGGTAACTGAAAATAATTGATTTAATTATATCGAATAACAAAAAGTTGAAGTGGAAATATTGGACACTCCTAGAATAGGAGACTATTTCATTTTATTCATCGATTTTAATATAGACAAGAAACATAATGTCTAAAAGCTATACGAAGTTATAAAAATTTCAGTCAAACTGAATTCCAAGTGATTTTAATCGGTTCGGAATGGTCTGCAAGTACTGATGTTAACGAGGTAGCAAATTGTTTTGTAGATCTTTCTGTAACAGCCACAAATTAAAAGATCCCATATTCAAACATTCTTAGTATACACATGCAATGCACCTGAACAGTCGATAAATACCTAATATTATTAAATTAAGTATAAACAATATAACAAAACTATTGGTTTGGAATAAAATTTATTTTGAATACGTTTACCTTATTAATTCACCACTTACAGCATCTGTCTGTCTTTTGCCTATATTAAACCATCGAATACAGCAATAGCACCATAGATTTAATTTAATTAATAGAATGGTATGGTGTTCCTCCATTATAGATGATTCAGACGGACTATGTTCGCTCAAGATGATTTAGACGAACTAAGTTCGTTCAAGGAGTTAACCAATTTCCCACAAGAGATTAGTTCGGTGGATAATCCTAAATCAAATGCTTTGAAGAAGTTTTTTTGTTTTGGTCATAATTGACTTACATTACGCATAAATCTGATTTTTTTCTCTGCATGTAAATAAATTACAAAAACATCCTTTGATGCCTTTACCAAACCCCCTTCAGTTTTTCTATTCACTAATAGCATGGAGGAATCATCCATGAAAGAATCAATTAAACACTCTTAAGGCGAAAATACAATATATTCTGTACATTTTCTTTTTTGCCATTCTTACGATGCCACTGCTACAATATTATTTGTCAACAAAGAGGAATCTCAATTATTGGTATTTCTGGTATATTCCTCTCCTCTCTCTTCCTCTTGTGTGGGATTGATCTCTATTGGGAGGCCATATTTCTTTAATAAAGAAATATTATTTAGGGTTAAGGTCGGTGTAATAATCCTTTTAGGTCTTACTGAAAGTTCCAACATATCCGTCGAGTCCTGACTAAGGCAGTTTCCATTATTAATGCGTATTTCGGCGTGCATTAACAATGTTCTTTAGGTCGTGTAGAACTGAAGTGCAGTAGGACTATTATTCCAGCCATTTTTTGAGCTTTATGTAATGATAAAACATATATCGTAGCGTATCTGCAAATTGCAGCTGAATTTTCGTATACCGTATTGCACAAAAGAATAGTTCCAGATGGTCTTGGCTCAAGTTTTCTGTTAGTAAGTATTTCAAAAAGGGGGTATCTGATGCCACGTCTCAAAAATTCCAAATACAGATGTAATGGTAGCAATAAATCAAATGAAAGAAGTTTTTCTTCTTTTAACCCTGCAGTGGTCGCGCCAAGTCTCACAAACTCGATGAATACATTATTGAGTGGGAATTTGTTAAAGGAGGTATAAGAGGGTTGTGTGTCTTGGTACCTTTCAATTTTTAGACTTGGTTGCCTCCCTATAATCGGCAAATCACAGTTGTTGGTGTTCGTGAGTTATTTGGAAAAAAGATTGTGAGACTTGGCGCGACCATTTACATTTGTGGAATTGTTTTGCCTTCTTGATTTTTTTACATTGAATGTAGTAGTAGTAGTAGAAGTAATTTATTTTTCCCGCTGCTGATCATGTAAGTCAGTGATACAGCCTTAGTAACAAAACATGTAAGTCGGTGATTATATTTGTTTGCTGCTTTCTCTTGACAACGGAACTTAATATTATTATTAAGTTCCTAGGATAATAAAATTAGCAAAGCAAGATGCAGATTTAGACGTTTTGCTAATAAATTGCAAGTGTTGCTGGTGACAGGTGACAAACCAAACAATTTTTTCAAAAATCTAGGAAAATTTCGATAAGCAGCGGGAAAAATATAATAAGATAACTCGGAATGTATCGCCTATTAACATTTTCGGCAGGCGACAAGCCGCGACTTTGCCTTAGCTTGTACTTGCCTACCTCAAATGTTAATAGGGCCTTACATTTCTTGTTACATAAATAACTATATCTTGCTGCTTTTCAGCTTGCAGTAGGGTTCGGTTATTACATTATTAATTACATTGACCTATTTTACGCCGGTCACTCATTCTTGTCCTTTATTCCTCGTCTTCTTTGTACCTCTCTCATCCACCCTATACCCTTGCCACTTTCACTTAGTACACTTTTCACTGCTTTTCCCTCACTTATATCCCAAGTCTTGTGACATCCATATACCAGATGCACTATTGTTTCTTCCTCTATTCCACATAACCTACACATCTTCTCTTCATCTTTTTTCCATATTGTTTTACCATTTTCTTCATTTCCACATTTATACCTTGCAATTGTTTGATGGTGTTCCTTGTCTTTTTTATTTATTAGGTATTTGGGTACTTCTGTCGTCATAATGTTTCGATATACGTTATTACTGGTACTGCAGTTTATTTGGTTAAACTGCTCCTGTTTTTGTGTTTCTTCATCTTTTCTTATGAGTTCTTTTCTTATTGACAGTTGTTGATCTTGTCTTCTTCTTAGCTTTTTTTATTGGAAATCTAGCAGAACACGACTAACCTCCGCAATAAATAGCGTGACACTGACAGGCGACTACATGATTACATCTTTAAGAATGGACAGCCATCTATACATATAGTATTTAAATCAATAAATTTTGCAGTGTGGCGAAATACGCATAAAAATAAGATGATTGTATTATACATATGTATATGTATGTATAATCTGTAACCTCATTTACCTTGCGGTGTAGAGGCTGGTGCTTTATGCACTGGCATCTGGCGGTACAATGCTCAACTTGCCCCGGATTCGGGATACAGAGTTGGAGCGCGCTTTTGGTGCTTGTGCAGCAACCATTGTGTGAGTTGTGTGTCTTGGTGATGTGTTGACCTTGTTACTCTATCTCTTAGGTCTGTGGTTCTGAGTAGAGCACAGTTAATTTGGTGCCCAACTGTGAATGGTCTCACTGAGCCCGATTCTAATCGCCAAGGATACGTAAAAATTCCGACCCCAGCGGGATTCGAACCGAGGACTTGCTTAATGCAAGCCTGGCGCTTACCCATCTGCGCCACGCAGCTTCTATTGTATTATACATATTATAATAAAAATTGTTCCACTACTGAGTTTATATTTCTTAACAACCAATCATAAGATCGATTCAATTTTCAATTGCATCCCCCTTCATATTCTCGATATGTGAAAACAACTTGTACTTTATTCCAGTTTCACTTAAGATGTTGCAATTAAGGTTAGAACAATTTCATCTTGTCAAACTTGGACACTAAACCCTATTTGGTCATTAATTATATGTTTATTGTCGTAAATGTGCTGGCGAGATAAATACTTCTTGTCATGTTAAAATATTTCCCTGATTTTTTCCACTACATCCTGTAGAATCCACTGGGTCTTCTCTCTTTTTTGGCATAGAGGTATGTTTATGTTGTTTTTGCCTTCTTTTGCCAGTCATCGGCTGTAAATTGCCAGTTTATTTCTAGAAACTTTAGATCTTTCTGAGTGATCTGGAAGTTAGGTTTCATCTGATCTCTCGTTAAATATGTTCTTTAATATTGTATCATCTCTACCTCTTACAATGTGGTCTGCCCATTTTCGAACTTTTTGTCATTTCTTATTAACTCTATAGTGATCCTGTTTTCACAAAAAAAAATTCTGGTATTTTCTATTGTCTCGGTAAACTCTTCTTTAGTTGGGATTTCGATATCTGTCTCATTTGCCTCTTTATATCAATGTTTGTTTACAGGTACGTTCCATTTGTTTTGCTTTGGTACTTTAATTTTATGATCTAAAATAGTAGTATTTTAAATTTAGAACGTACCTTACAATGTGTTGTCATTAAAATTATTTGCACGCATGTATGTCGTATGCATAAAGCAAATTTACACAATGCGATGTGTCATTCGAGCTTGTTTAGGTTAGTTGCAGCCTTTGATCATTTTTTTACTGCAAAAGTCCGCATTGTGTTCATGGTCAGTGTTGTGCCAAGTTAACGTTGTGCCCTAAGCACTAATTTGCTTTTTGTCTGTCTACATATATAAAATAGCAACATTTTTGATATATGGTATGAACAAATAATTGTAGATGATTAACTACTTTTTAAAATTTCTTTTCAGATTTAAATAAACAGTATGTAGTGCTAGGAAGAGCAGCGGATTGCGATATTGTACTGACAAAAAAAAATTTTTCACCAACTTCGTTAACCACTGTCAGTAAAAATCATTTTATGATTACTCGTGGAGAGAAAGGCCAGTCAATATACATAAAAGACCTCAGCAAAAATGGAACTTTTGTCAATGGAACTATAGTGGGATGTGGAAAGACGATTATACTGGAAAATGACGATGAGATTGCAATAGGAACTGCGAGACAAAGAGGTACGTAATTCTTCTTTTACTTAGTATATTATACCAATTGTTTGTGAAATTTGGTCGTTATAGCCGAATGTCGCTGTAACCGATGGGTGCAAAATAATTTAAGTCTGACAACATAATACATAATGTAACTCGGTCCCGCAGACCCTGCGGACGCAGGTGGCCCTGAGCCTAATTTTCTTATTCTTTCATTTAATAAACACAAGAAAAATTCCTCCTATTTTTATTTTTATCATAATGGGATGCCCACGCAAAAGGCCAAGTAGTTTTGAATTGCAGGCCTCTAAAATCAAGCTGACATGGATTGTTTTGTTTTGTAATAATATCGGGCATAGGGTATGTAGAGCAGGGTTGAAATGACTTGCCAATTTCAAGTAAAATTTTAGACATAACTCAATCAGTTATTGCTGATGGGAACAAAAATGGCGGCATTTTCACGGATCAAAGAATGGCGGTACTCTCCTATATATGCTGGCTCTGCATTTGGTCAGAGCCAGTAGATATAGGAGAGTACCACCACGTCCGCCATGTTTGTTCCTCTGACATATGTGTTACTTTGAGGTTTGTAACACAATTCTGTCAACGTGACAGTTATTGGCAATCCGAAATTTTATTTAAAATTGGCAAGACTGTCGGTCTGTGTTGAATTCGAGGTTAGCAGGTTAGGTTTTGTTTGTTATTTGACACAGACTGACGCAAAACATAACCTGCTAACCTCGAACTTGACATAGACTTACAGTCTTGCCAATTTCAAGTAAAATTTTAGACATAGGTAACTCAATCAGTCGCGGTACTCTCCTATATCTACTGGCTCTGCATTTCGTTAAGGTCACTAAATACATAAAGGTACCGCCATTCGATTCCAAATTAAAAATAACAGAGCATTGTAAGAAAGTGAAAGTGAGAGTGAGACACTAATGACAGGAACCCCAAATTAAAAGATACAAAAGATATATGTTTGCACAGTTGGCGGTACCTTTATGATTTAGTAACCTTACCTTTCGTTAGAGTCCCTGTATATAGTAAGATAAGAGTCGGGCAAACGCGGTTCAATTTTTGATTGGCTACGATCCACTGCGCATGCGCAGTAATCTAAAATGGCAATTTGAAGGGTGGCTATGGCAATGACAATTAAATGACGTACGTAATATTGTTCGATTCGACGACAAGACAAGTTTTTAGAGGTTATATGTTTACTACACCACCAAAAAACCGCTCGTAAATTACTCAATCCGATCTATCTACTGCAAAATCAGCTGACCACCAATCGGTAAACGGTAGATACCTACCAGTGTAGTTTTCGTAAATGCATTAAGTTTACCATTTATTGACAATGTCAAACTGACAAGTAATTAAATTCATCAAAGTGACACATATTAAGGAAAACGACTCCGGCCTTGAACGCATCATTTATTTTTGGAACACTAATGGCGGCTGACATTTGTGTTTGCCCGACTCTTATATAACTATATACAGGGACTCTACCTTTCGTTAAGGTTACTAAATCATAAAGGTACCGCCAACTGTGCAAACATATATCTTTTGTCTCTTTTAATTTGGGGTTCCTGTCATTAGTGTCTCACTCCCACTCTCACTTTCTTACAATGTTCTGTCCTTTTTAATTTGGGGGAACAAAATCTTGGAATGGAATGGCGGTACCTTTATATATTTAGTGACCTTACCTTTCGTGGATTGAGAGCACCATCTAGTGGTGAAATTTGTTAGTTAGTGGTATAGTGGAAAATCTGGTAGAATGAGGTTTTTAATTTTAATTATAAATACCGGGTGACCATAAATGATTGTGATCTTTTTTCTTAGGTTGGCACTGTTTATGTTGGTGGCACTGTAAGTCAGTGTCAAATTCGGGGTTAACAGGTTAGGTTTTGCCTCAGTTTTGACACATACTGACCCAAAACCTAACCTGCTAACCTCGAATTTGACATAGATTTACAGTGCCACCAACATAAACAGTGCCAACCTAAGAAAAAAGATCACAACCATTTATGGTCACCCAGTATATGCGTGACCAATTTAAAAATGGGTATATTTTGATTATAATAATAATAAAGTTGATTTATTTCAAAAGTTTTATAACAATTTAAAAAATCATCGATAGGCCTTCTATTATCGAGCGGCAGAACTATACCTACTATATTTTGTTAGAATGATTGCCGGTAGGCGCTTATCAATTCGAGCTGGACTTTTTTCAAATTGTTTATTAGCAAGTCGGGACAGCACCTAACATTTTGCGTAGCTCAAGATTATAAAAAGGAGACCACAACGCTTTGACGTTAGATATCGATTTTGATATTTTTATTCAAATACATATTTTTGCACAAAAGGCCCGCTCCAACTTTGTATCTCGAATCCGGGCCAAGTTGAGCATTGTACCGCCAGATACAAGCGCATAAAGCACCAGCCTTTACACCGCAAGATAAGATGAGGTTATTGATAATACAATACATATTTTTGTATTTTTCTTATTGTTTATTATTCTGTATTTTTTGCATTATTTTTTATTTTATTCAAATCACTGTTTATGATACATTTACTATTAATTGTATAATAAAACAATATTTAAAAAAAATAGTTTATTTTACTTTACTTGGAAAAAAGTTAGTGGAATTCTGGTGGATTCTGTTCTCTCATTTAGTGGAACTGAATTTTCCAGTGTTGGCAACACTGCTATCATTAACCTTCAGTCATTGGCAGCGTTTATTTGTTTTTGCAAAGGGGTCACAACATCGCAATTCAGAAAATTTACAAAAACTACAGAATAAAATACACGCGCAATGCTTAATCGAACAAAGCTTACAAACAAAACCTAGAAAACAGTAAACAGCCAATGTTTGTCTGCGTTTTGCGGTCCAGGTAGAAAACTTTATAAATCCCGAGAAATATATTTAGCCAACGCTACTGTCAAAGAGAAGGTTGCCCCTTTACTTACGTAATGGACCCGTCCGACACAAAATCAACGTTAGCGCAGCTATGACGCTGGTGTCTTTTCATTTCAATCTTGCTCTAATTAAAGTGTCAAATTTGCGGTATTGTAAAATAATTCTATAATTTAACATGATCATTTTGGATTTATGGTTTGTTTTGACGCCTTACGACTTTAAATAATACATTGAAACAAGGAATCTAGCTGATGCTGGAATGTCACTGCACCAGTAATGGTAAACAACGTCCGGTGATTCCCCGTTCTTTGTGTATTTGGGTCGGTTGTTCGACCGTCGTTATAACCGGAGGAAAATTCATTGAATAACAAATTTACGTTGCAATTCCAGGATTCGTCGTTACAAGCGAGGTCGCTATATCGGTTTTTTTTACATTAGTATATATGGGATTTCAAACAAATGGTCACAATTCCGTCCTTATGTGCGGCTTGTCGCTATAAACGGCTTTTACTGTAATTATGTTTTAGTGATACAGTCAGACCTCGCCGTTCGCGGGGGTTACATTCCAGAAGAATGTTGCAAAGCGCAAAACCGCAATGCGCAAGTAAACACATAAATGATAAAAACGGGGTTAGGTTCCATAAACTAGATTTATTTATACTATGCAACCTCAAAAAATACAAAAATACATAAACGTGCGTATATAACATAAGTCTGCCACTTGAATCTAGAGCTTGAATGTCCATTTGTTTATTCAAGTTATAATTTTACAATGAAGGTCACTAACCTGACGTTAACTTTAAATCGCTGGTAAAATCAACAAATTTTTATGCGCTTTTGTTTATTTTAACAGCGAATTAAAGTTAACGTCAGATTAGTGGCCTTCATAAGACCGGCCGTTAGTGTGTGAAAGTCGAAACAGTTGGCAATTCCATCCGCGAACGGCAAAGCAAATATCCGCGAACGGCAAAGAAAAGGGAGCACAAAGGTGCACCGCGTAAAATCAAATCAGCGAACCGCAAAGCCGCGAACTGCAAGGTCTGACTGTATTTAAATGAAGTGTTCATTTATGTAGTAAAAATATTGTTATTAGAACATTTGCAACCCCTTGACACATCCCTCGTGGCCACCAGGCTGAGAAACCCTGCCGTATAGCATTAATACCCAGAGCCACTATTTTACACTCAAAAGGTAATTGGTAGAAAACAAAATATACAATTCTATATTAAAATGATTAGCAAGTATTTTAAGATATAGAATATAGAGCATTCTATTTAAAAAAAAAGTAAATTTGATGCGCCACACTTTCTTGAGCCACACTGTATAATCAAAAATATTTTAGTAATGTGCACCACCTTCGTACCTATAACTTTTATGTAAGCAAATTTTACGTAACTCATGTCTTTAGAAATATCTTCCACTCGCACTTGCACATGGTTACTAGATTATACTTCAACAACACGTTTGTCATAGTAGGATTGTATTTTACTATTGTTTGTTATTCAATGTTTTTTTTTGTAGTATATATATACAAAACAATAGAAAATGGCAAGGCTCCGTATTTACCACCAGAATTAAAAGCAAAATACGAAATTTCAAAAGTACTCGGCATTGGAGCTTGTGGAGAAGTACGACTTGCATTTGAAAAGGTGAGTTACTAGTATTTTATGACTGTTGGTATAATGATATAATTTCTACTTATAATGGCCGAAAACGTCGAGTACCCGAATCAAATCAAATTTAGAAAACTTAATATTCTAAATTGCTCTCTAAACCTAAATTACAATGCTTTCCACTAATTTTGTCATACCAAACTTGTTAATAAAAATACACTAACCTTCACGAAGACTCACTTGCACCTTGAGTGTATTTTCTATCAGCTCCTAACTGATTGGTAGTCGTCAAACACCTCCCTTGAGTTGTTGAAGACCCAAAATAGCTCGTTATAGCTCTCGTACCTCTTAATACCTTGATAAACGGTAGTACAGCATGCCACAATCACTCTCACTTTCACTTACTGATGGTTGAAGTACCAATTACCACTTCAAATGGTTTCAAACAATCTTGAAATTATAATATGAATAATAATTGTGACCTTTGGTCAAATTTGATCGTGAAGAAGGCTATCTTGCTATCACGTACCAAATATACAATATTACTCTCACCATTAAAGGAAAGTTAGCCCTTTAACGTGACTTATTAAACGTAGATTATTCAAAATTAAAGAAGTTTTTTCACTTGCAGTAAACAACCCCCTGGTTGCCTATTGCCACTACCACCAGTAATCTATCACCAACTGTTATCACATGATACCCTTTAGATATCTGGATATTAATATTGAATTAATTAAGCATCCACACAGCATGCTACATTACAAGTTATATTTTCCAAATTATGAGTGTTTTGAATAATAGCTTTAGATGTAGGTAGGGTTGTGCCTTTGACCGGCCAACAACTTTTTGGTCAATTTTGACCAGCCAATTGACCGCTCATTTGACCATTTTAATTTTTTTAATTAACCTTTTTTTAATCAATTGTATTGATAGTTCTGTAAGTTTAAGCAAATCACAAAGTTAACTAGTATCATATTACCACTAACCCTTTTGATTAGTATTTATAAGTGCATATAATTAACAGTTTTAACAATTATTTCATTTTATACTCTCGGTAACTAAAATAATACACCATTTATTGGCCATATATTTATGCTTCAATAAAAACAAATCATTACTGCATAAGTACAGCAAAGAAGAGAATAATAACAAACTAAAATGTATTAAGAAACCCCCCAAGAAACATTGGTCGCTGTGTGAATCCCCTCGCTAAATATGTAAATCCCCTGCATTTTTGCAATTTCAGTAAATGTTTGATGAGTTACAGGCTTACAGCCAATAATAAAGACCTTCTACAAAAAAAAAAACGTTGATTGATAGTGTAATTTAATATAAGCAATTTTAAGGCTAAAAGAGCATTTGACAGCGAATTTGACCACACAGTTTTTGACCGTGGTCAAATTGACCGTCAATTGACCAAGGCACAACACTAGATGTAGGTTTGGCAAAAGGTAATTTTCCTGACATCAGTTGTTAAAAGAGTTAATAGTACTTATGTTATTAGGAGCACTGTATGTGGCGTGGCTGCACGGTTTATCTGCTGAGCTGCATTATTAACAAAATCCGAAAAAAATTACTTTATCTTGTGAGTCGAGATAATAACTTTATCTGCCGCTGACGAACGGCGAGTGTTTGGATGCCATGGCATTTAAGTGACAGATTAGCATCATCAATCAATCAGTATAATGTCACATTTTACTGACGTTTGAAGAGAAAAACATTTTGTAACACACCAGTATCTTCAATTGATGTAATATTAGAAAACAGTTTCAGGTTTCAGATCATCTGCATAGAGCAAGAACTTTACATTTGAAAATCTCGCACCTATGTCATTTATAAATATATTAAATAATAGTAGCTCGAGGTGGGAACTTTGGGGAACACTAATATCGTTATCTCATTCGAGATGAATTATTTATATATCACATTGTACAGGCTAAAACGGTAACGACGACAACACGCCAGTTTGTAGCGGTACGAAATGGGCTTTATGACGAGCTAAACAATGCTAAACGTCTAGCGCGTAAGCTAACTCTAAGTCGGGAATATATTACATAGGACCGCTGCTCCAGCTCGTTACAAGAGTTGCCAACTAACTTCAGTGGAGCGAGGGGGGTCCAACACGAGTTCATACAGTGCAACGGCCTAATAAATGAAAAGCAGATCTTAAATGCTAAGGCGCCAACATGATTCCTACAAGGGAAAAATACACAGGTGAACCCACTGAGGAAAGTGGAAGCATAATGCATTCACCTTTCAACTATAACCTTGGCAGTGTCTTGGTCAGCGAGCTAAGTGCAACATCATCGGACCTACCTTTCGAAGAACTCACTTGAATAGCTGGCTAAACTCTTTTTACACTGGAAAAATACATACACAAATCGCATGTTCAACATCAGAAGAAAACGACAGTTAAATAAACATGAAATGTATTAGCAAAATATTCAAATGAACAAAAGGCTACATACAAATACGAAATCTGCATAGTTTACCTTTTCGGCAATTTCTTTGGCTTTCGATCTGATTGGACTGGAATAGTTTTGCTCCTTAATTTAATAAACCATTCGAAGCACATTCTATCCACATTTAGAGGTTTTAAAAAAGTTCCTTTTGGTTTAGGTTATTGTTACTCGCCCATTTTTTAATTAATTCTAAGTATTAAATTATCGGTTGATTGTGTCTTTTCTATTTGATAAACATTTTTTCCGATTATACGCATTAAGAACTTAAATTTTTTCTTTAACAGTTAACATACGTTTTTGAGGTGCCATTGTAATTCTACTTAAGTAAAGTACTAAATGTAACACAGTATACGTGACCTCGTAAAAAATTAATGGTTTAGTGAAAACATCGGTATCCTTTACGACATTAGCTGTGTCTGCATTTTGAAGTGTCCATATAAGAGAGATTCATAGTCTAAATATTGTCAAAAAATGGTGTCCGTGTCCGTTTAATAGAGAAAATTCTATTAGTAAAGTAGAAAATGAGCAACTCACAGAAGAAAACCGAAACCTGAAACTAAAGAATGCACAACACGAGAGGCTGATAGAAGAAATGAATAGAGAAATCAAGAAAAGGAACATAATAATACACGGAGTAGAAGACCAAGAAGAGGAGAGTGAATTACAATTATTAGAAAAAATACGGGTGGTCATTAGGGACAGGGGTATAAAAATTGAAATTGAAAACGAGATAGTAGAAGCAAGAAGATTGGGTAAATACCGTACAGGAAAAACTAGACCGATACAAGTGGAATGTGGAAAATGGACAAAGAAGATGGAAATTTTGAAAGGATCTAAAAACCTGAGAGGAAAGAATATATACATAGAGGAAGACTACTCCAAAGCAACGCAGGAAATCAGAAAACAATTGATTAAACACAGAAATAAAATAAGAACACAAGGCGATCATGTACTCCTGAGATACAACAAACTAATAATTAATGGAGAAGACTGCTACCTAGAACAACTGGAGGCAATAGAAACAGTACCCGAATTAGAAAGCGGAAAGGAAGAAACACCAAAAGTAAAACAGGAGGAAGAACGGTCAGCGAGAGATCTTCTGATGAAGAACTACAGGAAAGGCTATGCAAAATAACCAAAACGAACAGAAGCACAGGTGCAATTCCAAAAAACTCAAAAAGAAAGTAACCAGAAAGCAAGTTACTACAAGGACACAGGCAACGGAACACGGCATGAATAATGACACGAATAAAACCTCACATAATCAAAAATCTAAAACGTTACAAGCAAAGGAACAGGCTATGAAAAAGGACATGAAAAAAGAAAAAGAAATAGGAAATGAAGAGATAGGGATAGGAATTCGGAACATAAACACACTAACAGGGAAGGAGATAGAAATAACGCAAGAAATGGATAGTAATAACATACAAATCTTAGGGCTAAGTGAAACTAAGAAAAATGGCGAGGGAAGTACGTACTTATCAAACAAACACATAATATAGTACTCGGGGGTGAAACCGGAACAAAGGGCAAAGGAGAGAGTAGGAAAAATAGTCACAGAGGAAATAAACAAAAGAATAACAGATTTTAAGGCAATCACCTCAAGAATAATATCAATTAGTATAAAAATGGAAGAAACAATTAACATCATACAAATCTATGGGCCAGTAGAAGGAACAGCAGAGGAAGAAATGATAGAGTTCTACACAAATCTACAACAATTACTAGATGAAATGAAAGAAAAAAATGAGAAGACAATAATAATGGGAGACTGGAACAGTAGAGTAGGGAAGGACTATAACAGAGGAATGGGATGTATGGGAATACATGGGGAAGATACACTAAATAGAAATGGAATAAAAATGATAGCCTTCTGTAAAGGGAACGACCTAATAATAGGAAACACAATGTGGGAACAACCAATAGAAGACAAATACACGTTTGTGGCAGAAGAACGAAACGCTAAAAGCCTGATGGACTATATAACATATACACACGAATTAACAGAGACAATACAAAAAATTAAAACGATAAAAGGAGCGGAATTAGGAACACAACACAGATTAGTAAGAGCAAGTTACTAAGTAAGATTAAGCAACAACGAAAAAATAAGGAAATATAGTAGTTTAGCGATATATAAGCTAAAAAATATGGAAAACAAAGAAAAATACCAGAAGGAGACAGACCTAGAATTCCAAAAAACTGGAGAACGGAAAAACAGACTGGACTTTAGAAGAAAGATGGATAACTTTCAAAGAGACATATAATATGCACGTCAAAAGGACGAGGTGGTGGAATAGCGACATACAAAGACTGACAAAAGAAAAGAAAACAGCATGGAAGCAATATATACAAACAAAATCACAGAAGGACAAAGAGGAATATAATCGAAAGAGAAACATAGTGAAAAACGCAATCAAAAGAGCAAAAAAAGAATCCTGGAAGGAGTTTGGAGAAGAGATAACAGAAGTACACAAAACAGACTATAGAAAATTCTGGATGAGAATAAAAAGATTAAGGCGGGATAAAAGGAAAGAAATAAAAGCAATTAAAAATAAGCAGGGGCAAGCACTAACAGACACAAAAAGAATACTTGAAACATGGAAAGAACACTACGGAAATAAGTATAACATGACAGTGCCAGATGATAAAATAACAAGAGTAGAACAAGCGGAACAGCAACAAACAATCAAGAGAGAAGAAGTCGAAGAGGCAATACAAAAAATCAAAATTGGAAAAGCAAGTGGAGAAGACGGCATAGCACCGGAGATGATTAAATGGCTGGGGGAAAAAGGAATAGACTGGATGTGGGATATCTGTAAAGAAGCGTGGGAAAAATAAAAAATCTCGAGGGATTGGGAAAATAACCTTTTAATTCCGATATATAAGAAAGGAATACAACATATATATATATTAAGAAATATAATAGAGAGAAAAATAGAAGAAGGAGAGGAAGTATACCTAACATTCATAGATCTAAAGGCAGCCTTCGATACGGTAGATAGGAGGGAAATATGGAAAACCCTGGGAGAACTAGAAATACCTAGCAGGTTGATAAACGCAGTAAGAAGTACATATGAAACTGTAAGAGCAAGAGTGCAAATGGCGGGACAAAGATCAGATGAATTCAAAATGAGCAAAGGAATAAAACAAGGTGACAGCATAAGCCCTCTACTATTTATCATTATTATGGATAAAATTACTAAACAAATTAAAGAAAAATATAACCGAATGGATACAGTCATAGGGTACAGGAACTTAGAAGCAGTTAAAATGAGCAGCCTGTTATACGCAGACGATGTGATATTAATAGCAAATAAGGAGAACAAAATGCAAAATTTAGTAAACGCCTGGACTAAAGAAATTGAAAATATGAAAATGGAAATAAATACAAACAAAACAAAAACAATGATTCTAAATTAAAAAGAAACAGACACCCAGATCGACAAAGAAATCAAATGCAAGAATAAATTATTGGAAAGAGTAACAACATACGAATTTTTGGGAAGTATAATAACTGAGGATGGGAAAATAGAGGCTGAGTTAACAAACAGAGCTAATAAATCAACAAGATTATATTACTCAATAAAGAAAACAATACTAGGGCACTAGGTGAAAAGAAAAATACACAATGTAATAACAATACCAACAATTACATACACCTGTGAAAACTGGACTCCTAAGAAAAAAAGATGAAAGTAAAGTAAATGCTATAGAAATGAAACACCTCAGAAAAATTGCTGGAAAAACTAAATGGGACAGGGTAAGAAATGACATGATCAGAGAAATAACAGAACAAGAGCCAATAATGGAAAAAATAAAAAAGAAACAACTGAACTGGTACGCGCATATAGTAAGGATGGAACCGGACAGAATTACAAGAAACATAATGGAGATGGGAAAACCAAGGAAGAGGCAAAGGCGAAGACCAAGAAGAAAATGGATGGACCAAATCCGAGAAATAGGAATGGAAAGAGTAAAGACGGTAGAGGAAATGAAAATCCTAGCAAGTGACAGGAAAGAATGGAGGAAATGGATACAGGACAAGGAACATCAAGGATAGATAAAGTAATTTAATTTTCTAACTTTTGTTTAAATCTATACATATATAAAGGAAAGTCATAACCCTGACTAATCAACGCAGAGCCGAAACCACTGGTACTAGAAAGTTGAAATTTGGGTGCAAGGTTCAATGTGTTAGGTAAGGTAGTGCTAAGAATGGATTTTTTGAAATTCGACCCCTAAGGGGGTGAAAAGGGGTAAAATGTGTTTTCAAGAATTACTCAATATCTCTTACACCCGATAAGATATCAATTTGGTGTTTACTTGCAAAGATTACCAATGCAAATACCTAGAAACGTATTTCAGGATTTTTCCTTAATCAACCCCTAAAGGTGCAAATCTGGAGTGGGGATAAATTAAAGAACCCTTCATATCTCCTATGTTAATTGAGTTAGAACATTCTTTTTTGGCATATAGATGTATTTTTAAAATATTTAGAAAGGGGTTTAAGGAAATTTAAAAAATTTTACCCTAAAGGGGTAAAAGGAGGAAAAACTGAAAAGGGGTAGGGAAGCAAAATTATAAATTTTTTTCGCTGTAAGTTCCATTTCACAATTAAATGGGTCGAAAGGATTTTTTTTAAATTTCACCCCTATGGGGGTGGAAAGGGGAAAATGTGTTTTCATGAGTTCCTCAATATCTCTTAGACCCGATAAGATAGCGACTTGGTGTTTACTTGCAAAGATTATCAATGCAAATACCTAGAAACGTATTTTGGAATTTTCTCCTAATCAA
Source organism: Agriotes lineatus (assembly GCA_940337035.1). Taxonomy (NCBI): domain Eukaryota; kingdom Metazoa; phylum Arthropoda; class Insecta; order Coleoptera; family Elateridae; genus Agriotes; species Agriotes lineatus. Next base: position 78,138 of record CALNHX010002439.1, read on the forward strand.
CCCCTAAAGGTGCAAATCTGGATTGGGAGTGAATTAAAGAACTCTTCATATCTCCTATGTTTATTGAGTTAGGACATTCTTTTTGGCATATACGAATTTCTCAATATTTTATAAGGCCCTATAATGTAACAATTTGGTTTTACTTAGAAAGGTTACCTATAGAAGTTCCTAAAAACGTAATTCAGGATTGTGCACAGATCAACTCCTAAAGGTGAGAATTTGGTTTCAGGGGTAAATTATAGAACCTTTCGTATTTCCTGTGGTTCCTGATGATCATGGTTTTTGGGCATATGTGTGTTTTTTAAATCTTTTAAAAGTGGTTCAAAGTTTTTATTCTAGCTTTCATTGTGAAAGGAGTAAAAATGGGGTAAAAGTAAAAAGAAGTTAAAAAAGAGGTTAAAGCTATTGATTTTTTTCCGTGTGTCCAGTTTAGAATAAAATAGAAGGATTTCTGAAATTCCACCTCTAAGTGGTGGAAACTGGTATGTTGCTACAATTTATGAATACAACATTTAATAAGTACATTTATTATTTTTATTATTATTATTATTATTATTAATGCCTTTATTATTTTTTTCTTTAACTACAAAAAAAACATTTATTTATACATATCTGAGGCGAAGTTCAGCTTAGGCGCCTTGTCAGCGCCCGCTGCTCTTCCACTTAACCCCTTTTCGCGCAATATTTGTGACACAGAATTATTAGTAGAAGTGAATTGAATAATATAATTATAAGAAATTTAAAAAAAAAATCAACAAAAAAAAAAAAAACACCAGTTCCTTCGACAGAAGTAAAAAAAAACAGAACAAAATGGCTTTTGTAACTGCAGATAGGACATTACGCATTCAGACAGGATGTGAAGCGCTTTGGCGGAGTTTCATTTTCAGTAACTTACTTTTAAAATGTTTAATATCAGAAGATTTGAGATCTAAGGGTAGCGAATTATATTTGTTAACAATTTGATATGTAAACGACTGCTTAAACATCTCGGTACGATGGATAGGTGGGGTCAATAATCCCTTAAATCTCAAATTTAAAGTATGAACATCTGTACGATGAATAATTTTATTGTAGAGATAGTTCGGCTTTTTATTTAAAATAATTTTGTGATATAAACATACAGCATGCAGCAACCTGCGATTCGACATATTTAACCAACAAATATCAAGCAGTTTGTGAGAGATATGGTCGAACTTACGTATTCCAAATATTAACCTTAAGCAGGTATTCTGTAACCTTTGAATTTTTTCAGAGTCAGCGTAAGATAAACAAGGACCATACACAGAGTCACAATAGTTAAGTTTAGATAGGACTAATGATTCACATAAAACTTTTCGGAGTTCCCGACTTAAGATAGACCGATTTTGATAAAGCAATCGTAGGGCGTTAAAACCACTGCTGATACATTTATTAATATGTGACGAAAATCGTAATTCCTCATCAATAATTAAGCCCAAGTTTTTTGTTTCTTTATTCTCATTGTTATACTAAACCTATAGTTTTATCAATCTATATAAGGAGAACGACAATTACATACACTCATACACATTTCCAGGGGATAGGTGAAGCATAAAAGGGTTATGGAGAACTTTTTTTGGAAGAATATTGTTTCCTTTTTACCTACAATATTGTTTTGCAGCGTTTGTTAGCTTAGCGTATTGAGTGAGACAGGAGGGGAGCATTCTAGAATTCGTTTAGAATATAGAAGAAAAAACATTTGTAGTCCGTACGAAGACCGGGTATCTTGCTAGTTAAATATAAAAGCTTCGTATTATCGTAGCAACCCAATCTAGCTACTGACATTTTGAAATGTGATTGACTGTCATCATTTTCTTTTGAAATTGTTCCAGTTCTTGCTATAGAAAAAAAGCTTGTATTATACACGACGATAACGTTATTTATATCCACTCTTGAATCATTAACGTTTCGACTTCGTCTCGACGTTAAACGATTCACTCGTGGATAAAATTTAACTTTATCGTCTTGTATAATAAATTACTATTTTTTAAATTAAAATGGCTATCAAGCAAAAGTTGTCATTAGGGCTAATGCAGTGTGTGTAAAAGCAATTTAAAATTTAAAAAAATTCTATAACGGTTTCATAATTGATTGAAATTTGGTAATACATGCCATTGACAAGATTAGTGTTAAAAAGTGACCATCTAACCAAAAAAAAAATCTGTGCAGAGGTACTTTAAAATTGATTATTATTTAGAGGTTTCATAATGCATAATACTGCCATACTTGCATATGTCCTTCCCATTCTCTCTCTAATAATAATCACACTAGATAGATAAAAGTTATGTATTACGTACATTTGGCAATTTACACAATCAGGGGCTTGTCACGACAAGTTCCTTCAGTTAGCATCAAGACATTAGAAGAATCAGTTTAATTGTTTGTTGGTAATATTTGTAACTGTAAGAGTATACAATTGTTTATCCTGAAAAATAATATTGATACATCAAATGTTAGTGCCATTGATTGTGATGGAACAGCAATGAACACTCTGGTATACGAGGACGTATTGTAAGAAAGCTAGAAGAGTATGGCAGACCATTACAGTGGCTAATATGTATGATTCATACTAATGAACTGTTTCTATGTCATTTGTCACAAATGTGGAGAAATGAACGTGATCGTCGACTTTGCTGCAGTAGAAAACAATTTAGCAATATTATTGAAAACCGATCTTAGCATCGATCAAAATGTGCCAAGCAATAACTGCTAGAAGCAGCTTTAAGAAAATCTGGAAAGATGTCCCATGCAAGGTGGCTAATAGTCACCAATCGATTGCTAAGATTGTATGTAGTAACTGAACGTTTCTGTATTCAACTCGTTATTTTAGTAAAATTTGTGCAAAAACTGTATGCTCTAGTTTGTGCTTCTCTATTAAATTATAACCATATTGCACAAGTTGTTCAAAACATCTACGGTGAATGATTAACTATTCGCGAAGACAGAACTATACGAACATTTAAGGTACCACCATTCAGTTTTGCTGCTACAGAGTATACCGAATTGATTGCATGGAATGATTGTAATCTGACAGCACCTCCTTTACTAAAATATATTTTTGACCAAGATTTAAAAGAAATAGTTGTTACTGGAAATCAAAGTAACATAAAGGTGTTAAATTGTCTTCATGCACAATCTGTAGAAAGAGCTGTTTAACCCTCAGACTGCGGAAACCAGGTCTCAAGTGACCCGGACTTTCTTTTTTTTTAAATAATTCTACCGTTTTCCAATATACTGCTTTGGGTGTTTGCGTATTCCTAGAAGCTGTTATGGAGATGCTGTAGAATAAATTTCGTGGAAAAATGTCTTGGTATACCTGAGATAATCCGCTCGGGTCACTTGAGACCCGGTTCCCGCGTTTCGCGCTCCATTGTTTTTTTTCTTGTTTTCTGGATTATAACAACACTGTGTAAAATAATAGGCAAAAAGAATGGATCCTAATAAAATTACCCTTACGGAACAACAATTGTATGACGAACTAATGCGTGATGATGACGAAAACGATTTTAATTTTTTGTCATGAGGACAGTGGCAGCGATAAAAGTGACGCAGAATATGAAGAATTTTTTAGTCTGCAGGTCAATAAAAATAAAAGTTTCATGATTATATTATCATGTGCAAGTATGTATTAGAAAAACAGACATTGTGGTGCTTTAAAACTAATTTAAAAAAATTGAATTCGATCCGGGTCACTATAGACCCATTTCCGCACTCCGCGTAACTGAAATTATTTCCGCTGGGCGAGGGTTAATTAATATCAGAACTAAGTTTATTTTTACTATAAATTATAAGTGCCTTTTGGCTAGTTTTTAATATTTAGTAGTAAAAATAAGCGAAGGAACCTTTTTCAAAAATTAACATCGAAAAATTAATATTTAAACAAAATGTGGAACTTAAGACATAATTTTGTTACAAAAAAAGTTGACGCAGATTCATTTTAGATCTAAAGACAACTTCTCTGCACTACCTCCACAAAAAATTGCGCCTTTCAAATTTTGGTTCCATCCTAATATTCAAGCATTTAGATTAAGTTAGTTGATTTCATTAAAAACTTCCAGATTCGATAAAATTAACGAGTTACTGATATTGTGTGTTAAGTCACTAGTTGAAATATCTTAAAAATTCTTGTTTCTATATACAGATTTAAAGAAGACGTCCACAAACACGTTCAAAATTAATCCATAATCATTAAATATATGATCATGGTGCATTATTGAAATGGGTAGGTCATTACAACTCGTCAGTTATTACTATACTAGCGTTTTGCACCCAAATTGTGCACGAAGTAATTCATTTAATGCAATTTGTACAAGAGTGTTCCATTTTGTGTGTCGAGTTAATTTTGAGGTTAGCTATTCCACATAAAAAAATGTCACTTATAAACATTTGAAAACCCTACTACTGGCTTACTTGTGTTGCCAAAATCAGCCAATTCGGCCCACGGGTTCGCTCTCAAAGTGACGTCAAGCAAGTAAGCAATGAAAATTATGTCGGACTAGCGTTCTGCACCCAAATTGGGCACGAAATAATTCTTCTTTTCCTTATATCCTTTCCCCCAGGGTGTCGGATGTGAGGTCCAATCCTTCCACTCCTTCCTGTTCTTTGCCATTCTTTTCATATCTGCCAATGTTTTGCTCCTCTTGAAGCCCATTTCTTCGATCCTTTGTCTCCACCGCTTTCAGGGTCTTCCCCTTTTCCTCTTTCGTTCTTCTGTTGACTCGGTGATCTTTTTTAGTAGCGATTGTTCATCTTTTCTTATTATATGGCCATACCATCTTAGTTGCTTCGTTTCTATCAAGTCCATTATTCCTTCTTGTCTTAGAGTATGTCTAATTCTTTCGTTCGTCTCTCTATCCCATTTGGTCTTCCCCTCCATTCTTCTTAGGAACTGCATTTCAACTGCATTGATCTTGCTTTCATGCTTTTTGTTTATGGTCCATGTCTCACTTCCGTATGTTAATGTTGGTCTCGCTATTATGTTGTATACTTTCAATTTCACTTGAATATCTATTTCTTGTTTTTGTAATATTGGTTTGTTGATTGCATAGTATATGTTCCTTGTCTTTTTCATTCTATGTGCTATGTCAACTTCTATTCTTCTGTCATCTGTTATTACTGAGCCAAGATATTCTACTGCTGTGATTACTTCTATTGTATTCCCGTTTATTTCTATTTTTCTTACCATCTTTCCTTTTTTTGTTATTTATAATCATCATTTTTGTTTTGTTAGTGTTTACCTTCATTCCCATGTTCTCTATTTCTTCATTCCATATTTTAACCAGTCCCTTCATTTTATTGTGAATGTCTGCTATAAGTATTATATCATCTGCATACATTAGATTGTCTACTTTGATTGGCCTTAGTTGGTAATGTTCTATTTGTGATTGCAAATGTTGTGTTTTTGTTCTTGTATTTAATAAAATTTTGTTATAAAAAGAAGTGGACTAGGGCTATCTCCCTGTTTTATGTCTTCTGTCATAAAGAACGTGCCAGAAGCTTCTCCGTTCATATGTACTCTCTCTTTGACATTCTGATACATGTTCTTAATATTTCTAATGAGTTTTCTTGGTGCTTGTAATTCCGATAAATACCTCCTATTTATATTGTCAAATGCTGCTTTTAAATCTATGAGTGTAACAAACAGCTCTCTTCCTCTTTCTATTGCTCTTTCAATTATATTTCTTATTATAATTTGGGGTTTGAGTTGTGCGGGCGAGCGTGGCGGACGTGTTTTTAGTAAGCGCGCTTCGAGTGAGGTTTGAATCAGTTTAATAACAAGTGAAATTGGTTATTAACGGAAGCTTTAAAAGAGTGTGGTGAAAGATAAAGTTTTTTTAATATTAGTAGTGACAGCTTATCGAAGCTACGAAGAAATTACAACTGTTAAAGTGGTTTAAATAGCGTGAGACGTGAGCGGTGCATCTGGACGAATTCGCCGGCGTGTAACTAAGGTCAACGACCCCGTCCAGTCGAAATACAAGTCGGTTTTAATAATAATCAGCGCAGGAAACAAACACACCAGCCAGATGGAGGAACTGCTAGTAGAAATAAATAAAAAACTAGACGTGATGGAAGGTAGATCGAAGCGCATTGAAGAAAAATTAGACGAATATAAAGAGGAAATGCAGCAGAACAGGATGAGAGATTAGACCTTCTAGAAAAGGAAGTGATTATGAGAAAAATAATCCAAGGATTGCAGGATGCTACTGAAGAATCGGAGCTACAATTAAAAGAGAACGTTCGACTGCTTTTAAGGAATATTGATCTACAAATTAATATAGAAAATGATACGCGCGAAGTTTCAAGACTGGGACAATACAACCCAAATAAAACTAGGCCAGTGTTGGTTGAATTAAATTTGTTGAAGCATAAAATCCAAATTATGAATAATGCTAAGAAAATAAGGGATTTAAAAAATGCAAACATCTGGATTACCAACGATTACTCGAAAAAGGTAAGAGAACAAAGAAAACTCTTGATACCACATCTAATGAAGGCTAGAGAGGGGGGACATAAAGCGTTTATAGCGTATAACAAATTAGTAGTTAACGGAGAATCCTTGAAAATTACACAGTTAAATGGAGATGACACAAAGAAAAAAGGAGGAACAATTAGTCAGCGTTCCCCACTTGGCATACATGATGAAAATCCTAACAAAATAGCTGTTAGACGGTTAGAACCGAGAGATCCAAAAAACTAATGGTGATTGAGCCTGAAGCACAACAGATAAATGACGCCCGCAACGATTTATGGACTAACGATTATGATAATAATAAGGGAAATAAAATTATGGACATAAAAAAGGTTAAGTTTTTCGGATGTTGGAATGTAAGAACCACGATACACTTATACCGGTATGCTCGTGCGCATCTCAGAATTGTACGTGACGTCACCTGCGACAGAAATTCCAGCGTTCGCAATATATTCTAATACATATTCGGGCGCTTTAAGAAATTAAACTAGCTTAATTTTATGGCCTTTTCTATATTTTTCATGATGTAATATTTGTTGTAAATCCAAATCCATGTAGTTTTGCCATCATTTATGATATTCAAGGTTTATTTATAAATTGACAACATTTTTCTGTTGAACGAATTGTTCGAGGAATGGTCGCAATTCGCAATTGTCAGATAGGGATAGATACTTTCGCACTCCCGCTTTTTGAATAAAATTATGTCTTAATTAAAGTTAAATAAAAGATGAGAAAAATACAAACATCGTATATTTATAACATTATTACACTCAGGTGCAAAATAATGGGCCACCAACCTTTTTGTTGCATGCATATTTGTTCGCAAACTGAATAAAACTTTTTTATTTTACTATCAAAAGAGACATCAGAGTACAGGAAAAGACAGCATGTTGTATTTGTCATTTTTTGAATGAACAATAATGATTTAAATTTTTTAATTTGGCGTTTACGATACCGGAATACAAAAAGTTTTTACGAAATAATTGCACCCTAATATTTATTTTTTATAGTTCGTAAATTTTGACATTTTTTGTTCTAGTTTTCTTTTGCAATTATTAAAACTAATTTTTTTATTGAGGTCCCGCAATCTTATATACGTTCGCGTTCTACTTAGACAAAGAACTACTTCAAATGGAATGTTTCCTTTCAATTTTGAAATATTTCTGTCAGTCAAATTTCGGAAAATGTTTTTCTCGTTGCATAAGAAAGTTCCATGCATGGCGTAAAATTCCTATTCAAGCTTAAGTGCGACTTCTAACAATTCTTCGTTAGGATGAATCAGGTGTAGTAATCAAATGTAGTTACAACGCTCGTTACTTAATGTACTATTTTCGACTGCCATTTTTTAAAGAAGGCTATTATTTGACACTTTTCATGCGTCAAAGCCATGTTGATATTGTATACTATGCAAGATACATATTACTGCACCCTTCGGTCAAAACTATCACATATAATCTCATAAGAGCATTAATTCTTTCCGGAAATTTTTTTGAGTGCGTTCCAACAACGTCGTATTAATTTGCCCGAGCGGGACGCGAGGGCAAATTAGGACGTTGTTGAATGCACGAAAAATAATTTCCGGATATGAATTAATGCTCGAATGCAGATTCGGTAAGAAAATCGTAACGATACAAGCCCTCAAAGTTAGGCTGATCTACCTACAAAAAATTTCCAAGAAATTTTTTTGTTGTCATGGATACGGCTCGTGAACTAATTTTTCTATTGGTCATTGATGAGTGTCGTACGATTTTCTATAAAATTTTGTGCGTTTTCAATTTAAAGCAATGAAAGCAGCCTGACCTGATTTTTAGTTCTCAATTTGAAATCGTGTTGATGTTTCTTAATCTCTTTTAGTATAATTATGTGGTAGTCGAACAAAGTATGTATAAAACTCGTATCTGACTTTAGAAACTCGTTGGATAAATAACTATTTAAACACTTGTCTGTCTGACTAACGACATCGACCTCCATACTAACAACCTCTGATTTGTCCTGTTGTTTTTCAGACACAGATTCATCCAATATTGCAGTGGATTCAGCAGAAAGTAATATTTCATGTACTGCACATCGTCGTGTTCTTTTTTCTAATCGAAGAGATCTTTCTTCTTTGTATATAGTTTGACCAGATTTAGGAATATTTAATGTAGGCATGGCATCAGCATCAATAATAATTGTAGTTCACGTACCATTTTTCAAATTTATTTCATCTTGACAACGGCATGCAACAATCCATTGCTTTGCTAAATCAGCGTTTTTCGGAAACCTGAAGTATTTAATTTCAGTTCTCTTTGTCTTTTGGGTATAATTCTTGCAAGTAGCAACGGCACAACTAGGCATTATGGCTATATGTAACGTAAAACAATTACAAAATCACTTTAAAACTGTGCACGACCACGTTACTACTGCAGAACTAACGCATCCAGCCTGACTTCCCGCGTGTTCTATGTCGTACGGGACGTCATGCGCGCGAATGAACGAATTTTAGTCTCAAAGTCAGCATACCGGTATAAGTGTATCGTGGTAAGAACTATGTATGAAAATGGAAAAACCCATGAAATAATAAGGGAGATGGAAAGATACAGAATAGATATTTTAGGTTTAAGTGAAACGAGATGGATTGGTAGTGGCGAATTCAGACTTCAGCAGGGCAAATCGATTATATATTCAGGAAAAATGGAAGACGATGCAAGACATGAGTATGGTGTAGCAATTTTAATGAGCCGAGAAGCAAAAAAAGCACTAATTGATTGGGAAAGTGTATCGGAGAGAATAATAATTTCTAGATTTAGAGCAAAATTCTTCAATATTATTATATTAAATATTTATGCGCTAATAAATACAGATACTGAAGAGGCAAAAGATGAGTTTTATGATCAGCTTTACAAGACAAAAAAGATATTATGATATTAATGGGCGACATGAACGCTAAAATCGGAAAAGACAATACAGGACGTGAGGAAATAATGGGGAAAAGAAGGAATAGGAGACTTAAATGAAAATGGTAAATTGTTCCTGGACTTCTGCTCAACAAATAATCTGGTTATTGGAGGTAGCATTTTTCCTCATAAGCTAAGTCATAAATTGACATGGACAAGCCCAGGGGAGAGAGTACAAAATCAAATTGACCATATTACAATTGATAGGAGATATAGAAACTGCCTACTGGATGTACGAGCACTGCAGGGAGCTGACGTAGGATCAGATCATGCCCAACAAAGTTTAGAGTCAAACTTAAATCAAACACCAATATAAAGCTTAGAAAAGTGGCATACAACATTCAATATCTTAAAGAGGAGGAAACTCAGAGGGAATTTGAATTGGTCCTCCAACAAAAACTTGAAGAGCACAAGGATTTTGAAAGTATGACAATAGAACGGCTATGGGAAACATACAAGGATAATATGAACAAAGCAGCAGAGGAAACTATAGGGAAGAGAAAGTGTAACAATAAAGCCTGGATGACGAAACACACATGGGAATTAATTCATGCAAGAAAATCGATTAAACTTTTAAAATGTTAAGTGCACATTCACAGGAAAAGAAAGAAGAACTTCTACAACTATACAGGGCCAAAGATAAAGAAATAAAGAAAAGTGCAAGGAAAGACAGACGGGAATAACAAGCGGAATTACTAAAACAAGCGGAACGAGCTGCAGGAATAAATGACATGAAAACACTATGCAAGATAACACGAAGTATGGCAGGAAAGAAAGGAATAGCTACTGCACATGTAAAGCACAAAGAAGGCAACATACTTAAAACGGAGATGCAAGTAATTAATAGATGGGTGGAGCATTTTAGAGAAACTTCTACAATACAAAATCCAAACTTTGACGGGGGTCGAGAGATAGAAGAGCCTGGTGAATTACAAGAATTGAAGTTAAACATGAATGAAATATCAGAAACAGAAATCGAGTTGGCAGTTCAACAGCTGAAAAATTTTAAGGCGGCAGGATTGGATAATATATCAGGGGAGCTACTGAAAGCTGGAGCAGGAAACACCATTAAAGTGTTACACTGTTTGTTTAATAAGATATGGTCGGAAGAGAAAATACCATCTGACTGGTCAGAAGGATTAATTATAAAACTACCAAAGAAAGGCGATAGGAGAGTGTATGTGGCAATTGGAGAGCTATTACCATACTAAATACTACGAGTAAAATTTTCACAAGAATATTGTTAGAAAGAATGAAAGGAGAGGTGGATAGTTTACTCAGACAGAATCAGGCAGGACTTAGACCTAGAAGATCCTGTATAGACTATATAGCCACATTGAGGATAATACTGGAAGAAGCAAATGAATGGCAAAAGCAAGTAAATTTGAGTTTTATAGACTTTAAAAAAAATCTTAAAATAATAGAAGAGAAGACATAAAGGAAAGAATATTACTAAGAAATAGAGCATTTTACAGTAACAGGAAGATAATGGAGAATAAGAAAATCAGTAAAACAGTAAAAATTAGAGTGTACAAAACAATTATAAGACCAGCAGTAACATACGCGGCAGAAATTCTATCTCCTACACAAAGAGAGGTGGAACAACTACGAGTGTTTGAAAGAACTTTCCTGCGAAGAATACTTGGACCCAAGAAAATCAATGAAGAAGAATACAGACTGAGAATGAATCACAAACTTATGAAGGAAATCAATGGAGAAAACATTGTGAAGTTTATAAAAGCAGAACGCATCAGATGGCTGGGACATGTTACGAGGAGTGATGTGAATAGAGTAATAAGGGTTATAGCAGAATGGAAGCCTAGTGAACACAGATTAAGAGGACGACCACGAATAAGATGGTGGAGTGAAGTGCTTCAAGATTTAAGTGAGATGGGAGTCAAACAGTAGAGAACGAAAATTGGAAGCAGAACAGTGTGGAGGGAAATAGTGGAAAAAGCAAAATCACACATTAAGTTATAGTGGAAGCAGTAAAATAGTGTCAAAGTGGAGTAATCCACCCCATTAAAGGGATTCCTAAAGCTTCAGAAAATGAAGCGGCGAAATTCCATCAGGAATAATTAGCCAATATTATTATTAGTATTATAGACTTTAAAAAAGCTTTCGACAAAGTTGACAAATCTAAATTGTGGATTATACTCAGAAATTACGGCCTACCTGCCAAATATATTCGTTTAATTAAAATGTTATATGAAAACTACAATGCACGTATTCTACACGACAGGACAGTTTCGGAAAAAATTAAAATTGAAAATGGAGTTAGACAAGGTTGCATTTTGTCGCCACTACTGTTTCTTGTAATGATAGACTGGGTAATGAAACAAACGACCGATAATAGAAGAGGATTACAGTGGAGATTTGGTCAAAAGCTAGAGGACCTAGAATATGCTGACGACGTTTGCATAATTACTGAAAAAGTAAACCATATACAGAAGAAACAACATTTATTGAAGTTGGAAAGTGGAACAGTAGGACTAGAAATTAATACAGGATAAACAAAGATTTTAAAAATTAACCCCTCAGATACCAGAGAAATAACAATAGCAGGAAACACCATAGAAAGTGTGGACAATTTTACTTACCTAGGTAGCGTGCTAGATAAAGAAGGAGGTTGTCATACAAACATTGTCACAAGAGTATCGAAAGCACAAAATGCATTTAATATGCTACGAAAAACATGGAATTCAACGGAGTTAACAAAAAATACGAAATTAAGAATTTTCAACACAAATGTAATTAGCGTATTATTATATGGAGCAGAGACGTGGGCTTTAAGTAAACTACAGTTAAAAGAACTACAAATATTTGTAAATAAATCTCTAAGAAGAATACTCAAAATATATTGGCCAGCACGAATAGCAAATTCAGAACTATGGAAAAAGGTTAACATGGAACCATTGGAAAAAATTATAAAACGTAGAAGATGGAGATGGATTGGGCATACATTAAGAAAACCAGTATCAGATTTAACCAGGCAATCACTAGAATTCACTATGCAAGGGAAAAGAAAGCAGGGAGGGCCTGCCTTAACATGGAAGAGAATGGTTTAATGAATGTAAAATACTAAATTTAAACTGGTCTGAGGTCAAGGAAATTGCAAAAAAACAAAAGAGATTGGAAACAGTTTATCGAATTATTGTGCAGCAAGGTAGAGGACTAACTCAAACTCGCGGGTTTTAAAATTTAAGTGTATAAGTGAAGTGAAAATAGTGCGGACGCCCTATGATTCTTTGAGGACCGAATAGGAACGAAGAAGAATTCATTTAATGCAATTTGTACAAGAATGATCCATTTTGTGTGTCGAGTTAATTTTGAGGTTAGCTATCAACAAAAAAATCCACATAAAAAAGTCACTTATAAAAATTTGAAAACCTTACTACTGGCTTATTTGCATCGCCCTGAGTCGATTGACACCAAAATCAACCAATTCGGCCCACGGGTTCGCTCTAAAAGTGGCGTCAAGCAAGCAAGCAATGAAAATTATTATGTCGGATTTCCAGAAGTTTTTACAGTCAGATAGAATTGAGTTTTCAGTTTGAAAATAATAATTATCTTTGTCACATTTAGCTATTATGCATTGTTCATCGAACAAAAATAGTTGCCACTCTACAAAAGCACGTAACATTTGAATACAATTTTGCTATTGGTGGAAGTTCCAAAACCTGTATCACAAGCATGCGTGCAGATGGATCAAGCTGTTCTTATCTATTTGAAACTTGGCGCGCTTTTATTAATTTGTAGAATGTGAAACTGGTTTTTTGTACAGATAAATTTGTGGGGAGTGACTTAACTATTTCTGTTCGGTAAACAGTGTGTAGTCAAAGTGACATCTTCAACTACAATTTTGAATGCAATATGAACATCAATAATAATAATATTAGAAAGAGAGTTACCCTAATAGCAAGGGAACACACACCTGTGAAATGCTACTACATTTTTTTAATCAAATAGTGTATTACATACCGGGTAGAAAATGTTTCATTACAGCCCAGGGCTAAGATAGATTACCGAGACGCAGGACGCTGAGGTTAACTACAGCGTGAGGCTGTAATGAAAACACCGAGTTATGTATACTGTTTTATTAACAACCATTTTATTCCAACAGGAATTGGAAAAATAATAATAAAAGGGGGCGATCCCTTGCCATAATGGCGGTTAGTAAATAACTACTTCTCAACTGCCATCATGGCAACCACTTTTCGAATTCCAACTGGTTGAAAAATAAAAGTTGGTAATAGCTCATTTTCAAACTTTTTAAATGCTAGTCCGCATGCCTAGACCTTGTCCGTAACAAATAAACAAACTAAAGTCAATAATGACCATATTACATAATATATATGGTTGTGAATAAATATATTTTCACAATATTTTTGACAGTTACTGTTTTATAACCTCTAACTTTTATTAGTAACTTTGTTTCACTAGGTTTGAAGTGCCATTGCCCTCATAAAAAACTGATACAGCCAAATTTGAAGAGTTTTAATTGGATTGTAAAATGATAAATTCACACAAACTCCTGTGGTACGACACTGACATCTTTAATATCAAGTTAAAATTATAGTTTAAACAAAGCTTAGAAGGGCGCAGAGGCGCTAGCCTCCCAGCCGTCAACAGCCTCTATGGCATTAGAAAAAAGTAACTATTTTATCATTGAAAAATATTTCATCATTTATCTTACCGTTATAACATAAAAAGTTTTAAGCAATATGATCTGGAGGTAGCTATTCGATACCGCTTAAAATGTGTAAAACAACATCCACAAAGTATTGCAACATAACACGAGTTATGTTGCAATGCACTTGCTCGTATTAATGCACTGAGCGGATGGCAGCTGATGAGGGCAATCCGAAAAAGGGCCCAACTTTATATAGCAATTATGGGTGAAAATGTTGAGTAGAATTGAGGTGAGCAGTTTTAATGTGATGAGGGTGCGAACTGGGCTGTATACGAGAGTAAAGGCAGTTTCTTATAAGCAAATGTGGAGCAATCTAGACATTGAAAATCAATGTATTCAACCTCGAGCACTATTTTGGTAATAAATTCATTCTTATCAGTATAATAAGTTGCTTGCCGAACAATGACAAACCGGCCACAGTCGCAGAGATTAGCATGAGTATTTTTGAATGTACCTACACATAAACCCTTGCAAAATTCGTGTAGTCCGTTTAGTACCACATACGTTGCGACTTTTTGTCAATTTTAAGGCGACTGTTTGTACAAAATGTATCCGAGTACAAACTTTGATGGCAGTGAAGAAGAAATGTAAAAATGTAATGAAAAATAAACGTTCAAAATGGATGAAAACCTGGCTCTTAAAATATAATAAATTGTGGCCAGTAAATTTGCTTATAGAATTAATATTAGAACCTGGTGATCAGTTTAACTACCTCAGGATGATTGAGAAAACCTGTCTGGAACTTCTAAACACTGATGCCAAACAGCATTTTGCCACGACACCAGATAAAACTGTGTTAAGTGTGCAGTTTTGCAGCACATGTCGAGATTTCCTCGTGCATTCAAAACTGTGCTAGGAAAAAATCAGGCAACGCTAGATATTTTTGTGACAGTGTTCTCAACATTAATTTTAAAAGTCTTGCCGTTGGCTGAAAATGTTAAAATAAAAAAACTTACATTAAATTTCAACCTACAAAATAAAGTTGGAACTCGCAATTTTAATTTCTATGAAAATTTACAAGCAAAGCAAATGGATTGGTGGATGTGATGTGTTTTCATTATGAAATAAATTATCATGTCTTTAACACTTATGTACATTTTGTGTTGTGTTTGAATAATTTTTGTTCTGTGCATATGACGTGGCCTTTTGGATTATTAAAACTAAAAATCATTCCTATATTTGGATTAAAACATCGCCGGAATGTAGGTGAATCAGTAATTATTATTTTTTGCTTAGTAATTGTTAAAAATTAAAAGAGTCCCAAATACAATTATTATGAGCCGCCCCTTTAAGGGGGGCAATTGCATATGAGCTTGGCGTTAATAAGAACACAGTCTTACTCGCTAAGAAAAAATCCGCAATATTGGAGCAATTTTAGAAGAAAACAAGGCACAATTACACAACTAAAATAAAAGAAAATGTTATCTTCATATTTTCACTGTCGTAGTTTTCTATGAAGGCGATAATACATTCCAAAAGAAACTACTACTGATAAATAGATATTTATGTATTTAGTGTGTAAAGAGAGCCATTTTGGTATGAGGATGCGAGTTTCGTGCCGAGCGCTAGCGAGGCACAAAAAAGCAACCGAATACCAAAATGGCTCTTTACACTCGAAATACATACAACATTTTTTCTACGGTCCTAAATAAATGACAAAATTGATAAATAATTTAAATTTCGATTCACACCATTTGATGAAGTCGTTGTACCGCCATTCATAAAGGCCGCGCGATTTGGCCGGCAACCACTCATTGGTTGCTGTCTGGGCCGCTTCAAATACTTCAGGCGGGGTGCAATTATCTTCAGATTCCATCTTCAACTTCACAAAAACTCTCAAACTCAATAAAACTGTTGCGTGATGATGGACGCGCCGTGAGGCAATTGTCAATAATTTTAGCCAGTTCCAGAAAAATGACGAATTACAATAATAATCAGGTTAGCCATGGCGATGCGTAAAGTAAAATGAAGTGACGCGATTATTTCATTAAGACATTGTTTACGTGGTTGCGATGTTAAAATGGTTACTAGGGAAAGCATGTGTGAATCGCTAACTTTTCGCATTGACAGTGAGCTTATAATAGTCAGTTTTAGAGGTGACCGTAGAAAATAGTATATTATGTTATTAGTAAAGACCGGATTCTAAGCACTTTTGCTTACGTTCAATTTTAAAAGCAGCAACAAACTGTTTTGAAATCTTCACAAATCTCATAAAAAGAAGCAATTTGAGTCATATTTGTTCCTGCTTTTTTTGCTTATTTGCTGTTACCAATGCTTATTTTTCAATTTAGTGCTTATTTCGGACTTATTTGTGAGTCACTTGAATTTTCTAAACAAACTGTTTGGAAATAGGTAGGTTTTCATGAAATAACGCGTTAATTACTTAATGCCGTTAAATTAATATGCTACACCACTACATGACTGCTGCATTTTGCAATTTTGCATTAATGCATTGCCTTGAGACTGTATCATATCGCCGAGGCGATAAGGATGCAGTTTCCATTAGTTAATAAATTAGTAAGTAAACGTAAAAAATATTTATCAAAGCTCCCTTGCGAGTGAAGATGTTAAAGAGAAATTGCCAAATGTTTCGCTGCCCCCCGAACCTATTTTGACTAGATGGGGAACTTGGCTAGACGCTAATAATTTAAACTTTAAACAATTAGTTTGTGAGTATCCAGAAAACACAAGTAAATCAATACAAGCCTGCCAAAATGTTCTTAAACAACATGAACTACAAAATCATTTGCCATATATTAAAAGCAATTTTAATTTTTTAAGTGAAACCATGAAATCGCTGGAGAAGCAACAAATTCCGTTGTTTGAATCAATTAAAATTACTTATAATTTTAAGAATGCCATTTAGGATGTTCCAGAACCCATTGGAGAGTTAATTAAAACAAAAATGGAACAAATTTTTTCAAAGAATACGGGATACCAAGAACTACAAAACATTTCTTCTATTTTGAGTGGTGAAAATGTTCCTGATTTGAACATGGATCCCGCTAATATAGCTGCATTTAAATAGGCACCTATTACTAGTGTGGACGTAGAGAGAAGTTTTTCGACATACAAGCACATTTTAAACGATCGAAGACACAATTTAACAATGAAACATTTGGAACAATATTTAATTGTCGATTCTTTTCGGCATGAATAGAGCTGTTTAATATTTTGATTCTTTTATTTTAAATATCACAATTATTATGTTTTTATATCTGAATATAAATTAAGTTGGATTTGTATTTTTATTATAAAATAATACGTGTTATTGTATAAAGATTGCCTGTTTATTTCTTCTGATTTTTTCATGTTGATTTTAAGTTGTATTTTTACTGTAATTATATAAAGTTGCATAAAAATTGCTGTCTATTTTTTAAATTAAATTACTGCTTTTTTGGAGCTTTTTTTGGCATAAATTGAACTTTTTTTCATAAAATAATGTGCTTTTCTAAGCATTTTTTTTACTTAAAGGGTGCTTATTTATCCGGTCTTTAGTTATTAGGAGCAAAAGTTATACTTTATGTGGCGAGGCTGGACGGGTTATCTGCCGAGCTTGCGAGGCAGATAAGTACAGCCGAGCCACATAAAGATACTTTTGCTCCGAATAACATATAGTATTTTTTCTTCAAACGTTTTTATAACAAATTATTTACAATTTTGTGAATAAAATTCGAAGAAAATTACTTGATCTCGTCAGCGGCAGATAAAGTTGTGAGCGGCAGATAATAACTTTATCTGCCGCTGACGAGCGGCAGATAAAGTCATCAGCGGCAGATAATAACTTTATCTGCCGCTCGTCAGCGGCAGATAATATTATCTGCCGCTTGGCAATAAAGTGACTGTTTAGCATCATCAATCCAGCAGTATAATGCCATATTTTACTGCCGTTTGAAGAAAATCGATATTTATGTATTTAGTGTGTAAAGAGAAATACATACAACATTTTTTCTACGGTCCTAAATAAATAACAAAATTGTTAAATAATTGAAATTTCGATACACACCATTTGATGAAGTAGTACCGCCGTTCATAAAGGCCGCGCGATTTGGCCGGCAACAACACTCGTTGGTTGCTGTCTGGGTCGCTTCAAATACTTCAGGCGGGGTGCAATTACCTTCAGATTCCATCTTGAACTTCACAAAAACTCACAAACTCAATAAATCTGTTGCGTGATGATGGACGCACCGTGATGCAATTGTCAATAATTTTAGCCAGTTCCAGAAAAATGACGAATTACAATAATAATCAGGTTAGCCATGGCGATGCGTAAAGTAAAATGAAGTGACGTGATTATTTCATTAAGACATTGTTTACGTGGTTGCGATGCTAAAATGGTTACTAGGGAAAACATGTGTGAATCGCTAACTTTTCGCATTGACAGTGAGCGCTTAATAGTCAGTTTTACAGGTGACCGTAGAAAAACTTATATTTGTAACAAAATTTCCTGAAACAACATGCTTTTGAAAACTGCCAAAATTATGTATTTCTTTATTATTATAGCTTTCGGGATATTATAGCTGAGTGTTAAACTTCTATAGCAAATCCTTATTAACAAGGATATGAAAATGGGTGTTCTCTAGGTATCTCTAGTACTGATCATGGAATAAAGTTATTTGAATCTATAACTAATAATATACTGCTGGTGGTGACAATGATCCAGCAATATCATTTTGTTTTTGTTACTGTGTAAATTAAGTATTATACTTTAATTCCACAAATGCTTAGTTCTGCACACTTCCACATTCTACAGTACAATCGTGTAGCACCTACAGTATGGACTTGTGGTTTTGATTAAGTTTATTTTTTTATAGCCTCTTTGTTAGAAAGAAATAAAAAGGAAAAGTTTGTTTATTAAATGTCGAATGTGATTGTAATCTAGTATGTACTATGTTAGATACATTTTTAATTGTCTGTTTTAGACTACTTTTAAAGAGTACGCCATTAAGAGAATAATTAAAAATAATACTGATGTTAAACCAGCTTTAAATAATCCGTTAAGGATTGACAATGAGGTCAAAATTTTGCGGTCTTTGTCTCATGTAAGTATAACTTTTTATGTTTTAAAAAATAAAATTGTAATTTGCGTTGTTAATAATTGTTCATTCTTTGCAGCCATGTATAGTTTCAACAAAAGAAATCTTGGAAACAGACGAGGCGGTGTTTATTGTTCTGGAATATATGGAAGGAGGGGAATTAACGGATCTCATGCATTTAACAGATGATCCTTTACCTGAAAGTAAAGCCAAGTTGTTATTTTACCAAATGGCTCTTGCCGTACAATATTTGCATTCACGAGGTATAACACATCGTGATCTTAAGGTGTGTATAATTGTAGTATTCATCTTTTATTTCAAAATCTGCGAAGATGTCACTTATATTTTTGCTAACCTTGATGGAACTGAATATAAATATAAACTTTAACTGCAGTCAGTGACATAGCCAGGCTCACCTCTCAAATTTTGTTCAGCGGTGGCCATCTCAAGGCTAAAAAATGGGGGAAGGGGCAGTGAATGTTTTCTGTAGTATATTATAACTTATTAATTGTATTTTTCAAATCAGAAGTTTATCGATACAAAGTACAGATAATGTACTTACAGAGAGTGAATCATTTTCATCAATTAAAGAGGTGAGTAGTTCTGACCCCAGTAGAAGTACAGTATAATAAAAATTAATCACTTATTAGGGCCTGGTCCAAACTTTGAGAACAACTGGCTAACACTAAAATATTCATTATGTAAATCAGATAAGAGTAAATTAACTGCTTTTTTTTCACTTTTCCTTCCAGACTTGAGACTGTCATGTAATGCACAAAATGTGATTAAAATACTCAAACAACTTTTTTTTGCTTCTGCATTTTATCCAAATTCGGTCGTATCACGACTACCTGTGCGAAATTATGTTTACAGATATTCATTCCAGTGACTATTAAAAGTTGAATTTTTTTATAGGATTGCTATGATTTGTTTACGTGTAGCTTATTATGTAAAGTTGTTTGGTTTTTTGATCTCTAATTACCCTTAAATTTAATTAATTTATTCTCTAACGGTCTAAAGCCTAATTACAAGAGAATAGCGAAAAAAATAGAAATAATAATAACACTGATTGATTAGAATGAACAAAACAACAAGAACATAAATTAATTTGAACTACACAGCAGTAGTATAGTGTCTGAGTTAGCAGGTTTACGTTATAAAGTAATTATGTTGGATTTGTTATCGAGAAGTATTGTTTAAGTTGCATGGCCAGGGTTGGTGTGCTTGCGCAAAGTCAATATCAAATAATACAGATACTTCATTAGCAAGTTTCATAAAGCAGTCGATGGGAGATCTACACGTTAATGTTGAAAAATGTATATAAAATAAAGCAGAGTTCTTTGTAAATCTACTGGGAACTTTTAAATTTAATAAAGGCAGAACTTTGAAATCGTTTATAAAGTTGTTGAACATTTTAAATCCAAATATTAGAAGATTGTAGTTTCTGCATGCTTCCAAGCTAGGTAGGTACTTTAAATTTCTCTCGAAGCCTAATCGTTTTCACTGTTAAATAATTCCAAAAAGCATCGTGTTTTTTATAATACAAATATCGCAGGAATCTATTTTGAATCTTCTCCAATATTTGTTTAGGTCCGATATTAATAGGATACCATACAACAGATGACCATACTTATGAACCACCCTGTATAATCATAAACATTAGTAATGGTATATTTTAAGTTTACAAAACTAATGTCTTGATTTTGGAGGCTTTCACGGTCATTGTCATTAAGTAACAAACAACTTCCGGGATTGGATGGTGTCATTATTGAGGTCCAAGAACCCAATGAAAAGCAAAAGAGCACGGTAACTCTACGTGTAAACCACGCCAGAGGCGTAACTCTTCTAATGATCGAAAGGAGAAAGGCGAGATTTTATAGGCAAGTTACGTCACGGTTCAGTGACTGTGACTGTGGGAATTTCATCAAAAAGGATCTTATGGCCGGTATCGCGTTGGTGTTTAGCGATGGCTGATGATGAAATAAGACCCGACTTGAGACAACGCTGGTGCTCAGAGATGCGAGTTTTTACTGAACATCCTGTTTCACCAATGTATACAGCATTACAAGAGCAAGGAACTCTATAAAGACCTTTAGATGACATAGCTTTTAATTTGTCTTTAGATGAAGGAAGAACCTGTGAGATTTTGCTCGGGGGTTTGAATACTGTTTTAATGTTTCGTTTTCGAAGAAACTTTCTTACACGATTGGTGACTTGGTGGATATAGGAAAAATGTTCAGGTCTTCCCACTGATATTCAACGAAGGTTAGTTCCTCACGCTTCAAAGCCTCCTCAGCTCTCTCAGACCCATTGTCAGTAACATAGATTCCCCTCCCCTTCTTACTCATTAGCAAAATACTTAACCACTATCTTCAGAAAGTTCGCTGGTAAGTTTCCATCATATGTTTGCAATTCAGCCTATACCGTTGAACTTATATGCAAGATAAGTGTTGAACCTGAGGATTTACTGGTGAGTTTTGATGTCTTTTCCATTGTTACTAAAGCTCTTTCTCAATTCCATAGTCATAATCCAACACTTGTTATCAGGGGGACACATCTTCAAGTCTATGTGCCCTTATAGAAAAATGCCTCTTTTCTACGTATTTCCTATTTCAAGGCACAAAAACTTTCCATTATCAATTCGCTTGTACACCGGGCTGTTTCCATATCCCAACCCGATAATATCCACGCTGAATTAAATCACATTCGGAGAGCTCTTAGGAACAACCGCTACCGTGCTAAGGATATACAGTCTACCATCAATCGCCATCTTCATCCACGACTACCCAAATCCCCTAGAACTTATCCTCCCGCAGCAATAGTCTTTCTTCCCTATAACTACCAAGTCACCGATTATGTAGGAAAGTTTATGTGAAAACAACATTAAAACAGTATTCAAACTCCCCGAGCAAAATCGCTCAGGTTCTTTCTTTACCTAAAGAAAAATGAAACACTGTCATCTAAAGGTGTTTATAGAGTCCCTTGCTCTTGTAATGCTGTATACATTGGTGATACAAGACGTTCAGTAAAGACTCGCATTGAGAGAACAAAAATATTTTCAATGTGTGATAATAATTAATTTTGGTTTTATACACCGTGCATATTGTAACACTTTGTATGTATTAAGAGTAAGACACTGATGGAGGCACATAGGGAAACGCCAATGCTAAATTTATCCCAGAAACCAGGATAAAACACTTACACCCGTATGCATAATCAATTACCAGCGACTCGCTGGAGATTAATCTCGGCGTAGAATGGCGAAAGGACGCACCCTAATTTGCATTGCGTAATCGTTCACCATTGTAGCGTATCGCCGAAACACTTGATCATGCGCAACTCCTTTGTTTATATAAAACACATGTGTAGTGACTGAGCAGGTAATTATAACATTGTTTTTAAAATTTAGGATGTATTAAATAATTATAAAAAAATTGTCCTGTTTAAGCCAATTTCCTTCTTAATGTCATCAAAACAGATACAACAAACCATTAATTTTTTTCGTGAGTAAGTAATTTTGTAGAATTAACAATTTCATTGGTAGGGTACAGGGTCTTTTATTTTACACTATCAAAACCTTAAAATTAATGTTTTATGTTATAAAATACTTACCTTACACAGTTAAATAGATAATTACGTCATTCTGGTAAATCTTATTCATATTGTTAAAAATATTTTTAGCGAAAGATAATCCATTTAAAAAGGTGGGATAAAATAAAATGTAATCAAAAAAGCGTGCTAGTAGAGGAAAAGCGTGAGTTAATGGTCGCAGGTGTTGGATCATCTAAACCAGTGGTTCTCAAAGTGTGGTACGCGTACCCCTTGGGGGTACGCGAAAATTCTTAGAGGGTACGCGACAGGCCAACAAAGAATTGTATATTTTTTACCGAACACAAATCGCATTTGTCTTCAGTAATTACTGAATTTGATTGGCTTTTGAAGTTGGCTTATTTAAGTGATATTTTTGAAAAGCTCAACATCTGGAACGACCAGTCTGTCCAATGTAACTCGAGCCGCAAGAACAAGGAATGCGATATACGTCAGCGGTTTTTAAACTTGGAATCTTGTCTTCCTTGTTCTTGCGGCTCGAGTTACATTGGACAGACTGGTCGTTCCGTTGATCTAAGACTCCAAGAACATAAAGGCGATTGCAAACACAAACGCATCACAAAATCAGCCGTAGCTGAGCATACGTTTACAAATGGGCACACTTTAGAATTTGAGCATGCCAGAGTACTTGCCAGAATACCTCATTACTTCCCGCGAGTGATACGTGAAGCCATAGAAATAGAAAAACATCAAATAATATCAACAGGGAAGATGACTTTAAGCTTAGTAAAACGTGGACCCCTGTGATACACGTTTTTTTTTTTTTTTTTTTTTTTTTTTTTTTTTTTTTTTTTTTGTGAGGAGGGGAAATCCATTTTGGACACCTGGCACATTTCTGTAGTCCAGGTAGTGCAGGACTCTCACCGGCTAAAACCCCTCCTCAGTTCTGATCTATCCAACCACCCCGGAACCAGTTTCCCATTACTTCGAGGTGGAGGGTGCTTTGAAGTTGATTTTTAATTTTCCTAATTTCCTACTGTAGCATTTCTTTTTCTTTTCTTTCGTCCTGTTCTCTCTGTCTCATTACTGTCTCCACACAGGTCTTGGTGCGTGTCCAACTTTCTTCACTCTTCAGCATTATCCTTACTATGTTTTCTACAGAGAAGTCTTCGCCTTCTTCTATACTCCATAGAATCCGATGTCTCTCCCATCTCATGCACCTAAAGATTGTGTGCTCCACGTCATCTGGGCTTTCCCCACAATATCTGCATACGTCCATTTCGGCCTTCCCGATAGCGTGCAAGTAGGCGTTGAAGCATCCATGTCCTGTTAGTACTTGTGTCAGGAAGTAGCTAGTTTTCCCGTGCTTCCTCGCCACCCAGTCTATAACGTTGGGTATAATTCTACGCGTCCATTTACCTTTCCCAGGTCCGCTCCATTCTTCTTGCCATTCCGTCATTGATAACTCTCTTTCGTTCTTTGCCCTTTCCTTCCTCAATTCCCTCTCCGTATGGTGTAGATTTTTTCGCTCTCGTACCAGTGCGTGTATGGGGATTATTCCAGCTATTACTGTTGCCGCTTCCCTCGAAACTGTTCTATACGCGCAGCTTATTCTCAGGGCCATCTTCCTTTGCGTACGTTGGATCATCCCCAGGTACTTGCTCACTGTAATACTCTTGTGCCACACTTCTGCCCCGTACAGTAGTGTTGAGTGTATTACCGACCCTACTATCCGCCTCTTTGCCTCGGATGCCCCTCCTACTCTTGGCATTATTTTAGCGAGAGCTGTGACGGTTTTACTGGCTTTTTCCGTTACCATCTGTATGTGTCGTCCAAAGCTCATCCTTTTGTCAAAGACTATTCCCAAATATTTAACTGTATCTTGGGGGATAATTACTCGATCACCCAGTTCGAATTGGATGTCGCCATACTTTTTCCTACCCGACAGTATAACCGCCTCAGTCTTTTCAGGGGCCAGGCTTAAGCCCATATCTTCCATCCACTGTTTAATTAAAGTTCATGATGTATTGCCTGCACTCGTAATATCCTCTTCGGTTTTTCCTTTCACTACTACCGCCAGGTCATCTGCGTAGGCTATGATTGTGGCTTCTTCCGGATAGTGTAGCTGGAGCACCCCGTCATACATGACATTCCACAGTAGCGGTCCCAGGACTGATCCCTGCGGAACCCCTGCAGTCACCTTTCGCCTCTCCCCTTCTCCTGTTTCTATATATCTATTATGTAGGTATGATTTTGTAATTTCTATAATAGCCCTCGATATTCCTTTTCTCTCCATTGACTGTATTATGTGTCTCCAGCTAGCTGTATTGAAGGCATTCCTCACATCTACCGTGATTAACGCGCATAACTTCCTCGTCTTCCGCGTCTTTCTCATCTCTCCTTCCGCGATCTCTTTTACACGCTCAGCCGCCATTATGGTTGATTTTCCTTTACGGAAACCATACTGCCTATCTGAGAGCCCTCCCCTTTCTTCAAGCTCTGCATACAGCCTTGCGGCTATCACCGCTTCTGTTAATTTTCCCATTGTATTTAAGAGGCAGATCGGTCTGTATGCAGTGGGATCATCCTCTTCCTTTCCCTGTTTTTTTATCAGCACCACTCTTGCGACCTTCCACTCACTCGGGAATTCTCCTTCTATTAATATGCGATTTATTACGTCCGCCATATATTGCGGTTCCGTCTCCACCACCAACTTGACCACTTCTGCTGGGATCTGATCTACCCCAGGGGCTTTCCGATTTTTCATACGTCTAGCTGCCTCCTTTATCTCGTTTTCCGTCACAGGTCTTATTTGTTCTCTCTGTGGTAACATCCTTCTCCAGGTTATTTCCGCATGCTTTGGGAACAGGCTTTCGATCGCTTTTTTAATAATCTCTTTCCCTACTGGAGGGCTCGGAATCTTTAGTCGCTTAGTCGCAATTCTGTATCCCATGCCCCATGGGTCGTTTTCCACATCTTCACAGAGCTCCCTCCATTTCTGCTCCTTGGATCTTTTGATCAACAGTCTTAGGTTTTTTCTGGCACCTTTATATTCTGCTTCTAGCACTCTTTGTACCTGTTGGTCTCCTGCTACCTTCTTAGACCGCGTAGTATTTGTATATGAACACCCAGCATTTTCTGGCTTAATGTGCCTTGCACCTTGTGAAGTCGAGCAAAAACCCGCTCGATGGCCATGCTCTTTGGTGGCTCGTGTTGTTTGAGTATCTTGAGAACGAGGATACTTAGGCAGATTTGGCCGTTTTGCTGTTTGTGCATCCATATTCACTAACATTTCGCAAGACCTTGCAGCTTGCATCATCAGAGTGAAAGTCGCACTAAGAACCGAAGGTCGGTGTGGAGCTATTTATAGTCATCTGTGCCAGGCGCGCGGAGTGGCGTAACGCTGGCGCTGGTTGGTCGTCCGAGTGCAACGTAATCCGTGGGGCGTGGCCGTATGACGCAGAGTGGTTGTAACGCTTTAGATCGTGTATCACAGGGGTCCACGTTTTACTAAGCTTAAAGCCATCTTCCCTGTTGATATTATTTGATGTTTTTCTATTTCTATGGCTTCACGTATCACTCGCGGAAGTAATGAGGTATTCTGGCAAGTACTCTGGCATGCTCAAATTCTAAAGTGTGCCCATTTGTAAACGTATGCTCAGCTACGGCTGATTTTGTGATGCGTTTGTGTTTGCAATCGCCTTTATGTTCTTGGAGTCTTAGATCAACGGAACGACCAGTCTGTCCAATGTAACTCGAGCCGCAAGAACAAGGAATGCGATATACGTCAGCGGTTTTTAAACTTGGAATCTTGTCTTCCTTGTTCTTGCGGCTCGAGTTACATTGGACAGACTGGTCGTTCCGTTGATCTAAGACTCCAAGAACATAAAGGCGATTGCAAACACAAACGCATCACAAAATCAGCCGTAGCTGAGCATACGTTTACAAATGGGCACACTTTAGAATTTGAGCATGCCAGAGTACTTGCCAGAATACCTCATTACTTCCCGCGAGTGATACGTGAAGCCATAGAAATAGAAAAACATCAAATAATATCAACAGGGAAGATGGCTTTAAGCTTAGTAAAACGTGGACCCCTGTGATACACGATCTAAAGCGTTACAACCACTCTGCGTCATACGGCCACGCCCCACGGATTACGTTGCACTCGGATGACCAACCAGCGTTACGCCACTCCGCACGCCTGGCACAGAGGACTATAAATAGCTCCACACCGACCTTCGGTTCTTAGTGCGACTTTCACTCTGATAATGCAAGCTGCAAGGTCTTGCGAAACGTTAGTGAATATGGATGCACAAACAGCAAAACGGCCAAATCTGCCTAAGTATTCTCGTTCTCAAGATACTCAAACAACACGAGCCACCAAAGAGCATGGCCATCGAGCGGGTTTTTGCTCGACTTCACAAGGTGCAAGGCACATTAAGCCAGAAAATGCTGGGTGTTCATATACAAATACTACGCGGTCTAAGCCGAAATTCTATGCTAAGGAGAATAATTCGAGTAACCGCGAAAGCCTCAAACAATACATAACTGCAAGATTTAACGTAAATTTCAATCCGTAATTACATTTGCAAAGAAATGCTGGTAGTAATGAATTGAATTGAATAGAAAAGGCAAAGAGCAGAGCTCGTTTTTCATAGATTGGAATCGATAATTCTAAATTAGCCAAAATTAAGAGGTTTGTGCAAAATTAAAGCCGAACCAAATAAATAGAACTGTCACAGAAAGGTTTATAATAGGTGCCTGTTAAATGAAGCGTAGATGTCAGAATAATTAAATAGGATATGTTTATGAGCATTTTAAATAAAGGTAATTGAAGCAGAATTATGATAATACGTTGCAACGAGCATAAACCAAACAGAACAGGGCAATTATAATTATGGGACAGCAATATTCGAAAATTTGATGAAAAGCGAACAGTTAAAATAAAATTACAAGAAATGGACACAAAAGATTGTGACACAAATTAGTGCAGGAACTGAATAATAAAAGAAACAAGTCAGTGTAATTACGCGGGTGAAAGACAATTTAAATAACACAAAGTGAGTGGCGCTATGAAACAATTTAAAACTAAAATTAAAAGAACAATATTTTAGAAATAATTTTTGTACATAATTTTAGTTATAAGTTAAATTAGAGCAAGAAGTTATTGTATTGTATTTGGTCAATTTCCGTTTTGTAGAACTTAGATAGGCAATTGTTATTAACGACCAGTATCCAGAGACAGTTGAATAAAAATTATTAATGACAGGCAGTTTTATGTGCTCTCCAAAAATTACAGTTTTTACCTAGTAAACCATTAATTTTATATATAGAGTGCACCATTGTGCCAAGTAATTGTTCGTGCACCTGTGAGAATGTGGGGAACATTTTCCCTCACCCAAAATAATTTTTCACCGTTGTCACCTTCCGAGGACTCGATCAGAACCAGCGCAGACTACGCATTTCAGCCGGGGGCACAATAAGGTTCCTGAGCCCAAGATTTTGACTGCAGCGTGTCCGCACAGCGTGTGAGAAGCCTCTACAGCATCCCAGGGGTCCAACTTCAGGCAGAAATTAGCAGGAGAGGCAGTCCGAATTAGCTGCCGCAGCTTTCATTGATCAGGTACCAAATTCTACTAAGCGTAATGGCGTTAGCAAGCGGAAATTCGCATGGCTACTAGAGCAAACCGTCATGAACGAGACCCAGACAGAGTTTAGCATCCATCAAAAATCAAGCAGCCAGTAATTGCCATAATCAAGTTTGAGGTTATGTTGATCCCAAAGTGACGCTCCAAAAAAACAATTTAATGTTGTAACAACGAAATGGAGGTTTTTGCCTGCAAACAAATGAGAATCAGTGACGCTAAGAGCGCGATAATTTAAAATCTATCTGATAAATCGCTCATAAAACACCTTTCATTAGTTTAAATCACAAAAACGAAACACGAACCAAAATAAACCGATTTGTAATAGGAGTTTGACAGAAATAGCGTTTTGCACGCTCGAGTTAAATTTATATTCCAGTGGCGTATCACACGGGTTTAATATTAACGTATCAGGGTACCCAGCTCTGAGGTACGAGTCATCTTGCTCACCTAGCTAGCCTCTGTAAGATAAAATTGCAGATGGATGAAATATAATAAAGGGCACAATATTGTTTACTTTATAAATAATTAACAAACCCAGTATTTTTTATCAGTCAAAATTTGAACTAAATAAAAGAATATTTGCAGGTAGTGGTAATTGCTATTTATTTTATCATTTTCATTATAATATTACAACAACACAGTCATTAACCATTGCAATATATCTAAATCACAATCCATTCCTATAATACAATTAACCACAATAACCGAAATACAAAAATCAATGAGGTTGTATTTATTCGTTCCCTGAAATACACACAGAAATTTGGGAGAGATGCTACTGGCCATCTCCAGTGCATCCCCGTCACTCTGCCAAAAATTATAATAACGTGCGTGCGCGATTTTACCGGCGAGCAACTATGCATTGTAATTCTCACCTAGCGACCGGCGAAACTCGAGCGAGTCGCTGGCGATCAACTATGATACGGTTGTTAGTAATACAAAATACTTAAGTGGCAAGTGAACGTGTTCAGAGAGACTGCTCTGTGGCATGTGAAAATGAAAATGTGATTTGCAAAATTTGTCCCTCGATAAAATTTCCACAATGATGCAGTCGCGATCTAATATCTGCGAAAAGTTAAAATGTTAATTATTTTTTCGAGTCAGGCTCTGTAGCTCAGTGATTTGCATTCTGACTACTGATTTAAGCTTGCGAGTTCAATTTCTGATCCCGGCGAGGTTTTTAAAAATAAAAAATACCTGAAAGCCTCTGCAGAATGACATTCGAAAGTGATGTCAAACTGTGATTCTCATGTTACTATGATGTGCAGCATGTAGAACATCTCTTGCCAGGGTTGTAACTCCTTAGTCTTGACAAAATCTAAGTAGCACAATGACCATATGACTGCAGCAGTAGGTGTCTAAGGTACCTGATACTCTGCATGCTTAGACCTGGTCCATAACATACAAACAGTGGTAGATGTTTAACCCTTTGATAGTTGAAACTGAGTCACTATTGTGGGTATTTTTCTTTTTTTAAATAGTTTTACTATTTGTTTAAAGATCTTTCTCCTATTAAGATATTTCTCATAAATGTAACTCACATAAATGAGCAATCAGAAACATGTTAGTATAATAGTACTACACGTAAGTTCTATGAGCTGATTGAATATCTATGGATGTGTTGTGATAGGCCCATTGGCATTTATACATGAACTTCATTAGCTGCTTGTTGGGTTGTATTTAATCAAATCACAGTGCTTCTATGTGGCGTGACATTCTGTTTTGTTAGTCTTATTTTGGTTTTTGACATGTAAAAATTAATGAAGCAATTCTTAGTGAACGTGTTTGATACATTTTAATCAATTTACAATAGTTTGCTAGTATACAAATAAAGCTAATTTGAACTGGGTCGCTTCGAACCATTTTGACCATCGGCATAAGCAAAAACATTTCAGCTTTTAGATTTTGATATTCTTTAATATTAATGAATTGTAAGACATTTGTCACCAAAACTGTAATTTTTATTTATATTTATTCTAAGTAGTGCAACTTTTTTAGCCTGGAAATGTTCTGCTGAAGTCCAACAATTCAGAATTAATCAAAATATCTGATTTTGGTCTCAGTAAAGTACTCAAGAGTGATGCATGTATGTCAACTGTTGTCGGTACACCTTGCTTTGTGGCACCGGAAGTGATCGATGCTCGCTATACTGTGTATTCAAAAGAAGTAGATGTTTGGAGTCTAGGGGTAATGCTATTCTACATGTTGTCGAATGAATTGCCATTTAAGTAAGTATTTTTAAATGTTTTTAATATGTATTTTAATTCTTCCTCAGAACTAAATAGTTTGGTGATTTTACTTGTTACAAGAAGAAATGGAAAAAAAGAAGATTGTTTTATAGTAAAGACAACATACATACATTAAACATGTAGAAACTCATGCCAAATGTTGAAACGTGTTTAGAACAGTAACTCGGGGGGTATTTCTAAGCTTAACAGACAAAACTGCCTGCATTATTGAATTCAATCGAAATATTGTAAGATTTGCTTATGCAGGCTGTAAGACAAACAACTCAAAATAGTCGGCACTTCGAATTGACCACACTGTCCTTATCAAGTCACTGTATTCCAACCTTGATGTGGTAAAGTAGTGGCACCATCTGTTGGTAATATCGGAAAGTACCCTCCCCCCCTTCAAGAGCCGTTCAAGGTCATTCAAATCGATATTTTAACATCAAAGGAACCGACAGTGAGTGTTTCTACTTGTTTGATTTATGTATGCTGGTAAAGATTAAAACTGCTAAGCTACCATATGATCAAGTACTTTTATCCTCTGGAGCAATGGGTGGCATTAAAACTTTTTGGTAGCGTGACCTCAAGCGTCGGGTGCAAGGTCACATGATTTTCATATATTTGTTAAAAGTTTAAAGTCATCTGATAATAAAACAGACTTGAGTTAAGGAAAAACATTATTTCTGTAACTTTTGAGAACATATAAAGCTTACCTGATTATAGAAGCAAAGTAATAAAAACATAAAATTAAGCTAAACGTTTACTATTCTGATAATTATGAGAACCTACTTTGTCACTTTCTTTCATACGTCCTGCGACCTTAGTAGACTTCTTTGCAGTCCCGAATGGGGTCGTGACCTCTAGTTTGAATATTACTGCTCTAGGGGGGCTGTGAAATTTATACTTCATTTAACGAACCGATAGAAAGTTTAAATTACTGGGAGAGGTTTAGATTGCAGAAACCTGTTTTACACGTTACAAATTAAAAACTTCAAATTCAAAAATTGATTCATTTCAACTAAATTGAGCTGTGTCCAACTGGCTTACCAATAGCAAAGAGCATATACTGAGAAGAGGCTCAGCTATATAGGTTTAAAAGTATATGTGGTTAAATGGGTTGCATACCAACGTTTCTCAAATTAATGTGCAGAAAGCAAACGTTCTTTTGGGTTTTCTACCTGTAACCAGCGGCACAAACCATCAAGTCACTCCAGCGCGAAGATAAATTGCCCATGTTGCCAGATTGTTGCCGCATTCTAAGAAGGCTCGGCAAACTCCAAGGCATTTTACAATCCAGATATTCGAATTTGTCAAAATCCGAAATTAAGTAAGATTTCAATGAGGTCGCCAATGCGCGTGCAAAATTTTTTGTTGTTGTAAAAAGCGTGTTTTAACAAGAACGATTTTATTGTTATTTTGAATTTATTAATCGGTATCATTCGAATGTCCAGAGGTAATAAATTTAAAAACTTCGGCGCATGGTATAATGGCCCGTTTCGGCTTTTATTGAGGCGCAGGTAATCAATGCAGATATTATTTTTATGTATGCTTGAATAAGAGGTAACCGCCGACGGTTAATTATTTTTTCAATTTTTTAAATCTTTTTCAAAATTTTACATATCAAGACTTTATATTAAAATTCAAATTTTTTTAAGTGAATGCTAAGCATTTATATTTATTTATTTATTTATTTATTACAAGTATGGACGGACTCGAAGTCCTTTTACAGAAAAAAATGAAAAATAACATATCATTAATTCCGACGATAGTGACGACATGGCTCGTTCACTCAAAAACAAAAATAGTACTCCTTGCTACCTTACAAAAGTGACTCAAACTAGGATCTAAAATATCACATGAGAGATCATTACACATGGCGCATATACGGGTTAGAGGATTGTTTAAGGTGTAGCACGACGTATAAGTTGACAAGGCAAAGGTGGTGACTGATCTCGAGGGCCGTGAAGGCACCTTGAACATCAATTGACTCAAAAGAAGGGGGCAGTCCAGTTGTCCGTTTACTAATTTGTAAAGAAAAAGCAGATCAAAATATTTCCTCAGGGACTCGAGTGAGGGAATTTGTACCGTTATAGATATTTCATGATAGTTGTGATCGCAAAATGGGTCCTGCAATCCCAGTCTCGTCGCTGCAATTCTAAAAAATTTATGTTGGACCGTCTCCAGCCGATCAATGTACACTTTAAAGTTTGGAGACCACACTATTGAGCCGAACATTAATAAGGGTCGCACAATCATAACATACAAAGTCTTAATAGTAGAAACC
The DNA here is from genome assembly GCA_940337035.1 of Agriotes lineatus. Lineage (NCBI taxonomy): Eukaryota > Metazoa > Arthropoda > Insecta > Coleoptera > Elateridae > Agriotes > Agriotes lineatus. Next base: position 111,008 of record CALNHX010002439.1, read on the forward strand.
GACCTAAGTTCAAAGCAAACTCTCCTAATAAACCCCAAAAGTTGATTTGCTTTATTAACTGTGAAATCTATTTGTTGCGAGAAAGACAGTTTAGAATCGAAGATTACCCCAAGATCGCGGATAGTAAATACTCGAGCTAAGGACACCGAGTTTATTTTATAGTCCTTAGACAAGGGAGCTCTGGCACGGGAGAAAGATATACACTTACATTTCTCTGGATTTAAGTTTAGATCATTTCTCTCACACCAGGTTGCGAACCGATCTAATGCCCTCTGCAAAACTACAGTGTCCTCGTCTGCCTCTATACGTTTGAAGATCTTACAGTCGTCAGCAAATAGCAACACTTCTACTAACTGAAAAAAGTAATATAAAATGCTAATTACTTCTATTTCAAAGAATTAACGCTGGAGCAGAAGAAGACATATATAGATGAAGAAGAATTTAGAAACAAAATTAAAGAAAAAATATTACAATGCAAGAACACATTGGAAAAAATAGCTAAAGTGCAAGAATTATACAACTGGATTGAAAACACCATAAATGAAACATAAAAACAAGCTACCAAAAACGGAAGGACCAAAGACAAAAAACTATCACAAAAAACCAAGAACTTAATCAACAAAAGGGAAATATTAAAAAAAGGAACAGATAGTAAAGCGAAAATAGAATATGCTGAACTAGATAAACTCGTTAAAAGGGAGATCAGAAAAGACTTAAGAAGCTATGAAAAGAGCAAAATTGAAACTATAATTGAAGAAACTGGCTCAACTAGAAAACTAAAGAAAGAACTGGAGAATGGAAAACACTGGATAAGTCAACTAAAAGACAAAACTGGGGAAACACAAAAATCAAGAACGAAAATAAAACAACAGAATATTATAAAGACCTATTTAAGAGCAACAATACAGCAAACAAAGCTGAAAAACAAGAAACCTTGGAAGAGACAAAAGAGGAATGGCAACCAATAGAAACGGATGAAATACAGAAAGTAATAACTAAATTAGGTAGAGAAAAAACACAAGGGACAGACGGAATAACCAACAAGGACATAAAATTCTTACCTACAAACGGCGTTGAAATCCTAAAAGTTCTATGTAACAAAATACTGTCTGAAGAGAAATTACCAGAGCAGTGGAAGAGTGCTACTATAATTTTAATACATAAAAAAGGAAGCCGGGACGAAATAAAAAACTACAGGCCTATAAGTTTAATCTCTACAACCTATAAATGATTTGCAACAATCATAAAGGAAAGAATCATCAACACACTCAATATAAAACAACCTCCAGAACAAGCCGGTTTCTAAAGTGGTTACTCCACTACTGACCACTTACAGACAGTAAATCAAACAATCGAGAAGTGTAGCGAATACAATAAACCTATACACTTAGCCTTCGTTGACTACTCTAAAGCATTTGTTAGCCTGGAGCACCTTCCAATGTTAGAAGCACTCAAAACACAAAATATTTCTCGAAAATACATCAAAATTATAGAAGAAATTAGTGATGTGATGAGCATAACCGGACAATTTTCATAACAGAATTATTTGCATTTGAATCATATTAATAATTGATTGATTATTTGAATAATCATTCGAATCAATTTTGGCTCTCGATTTGTTTCGATTAAGTCAGCCGGTTTGCCGGTTGGCGGTTCACCGTCATCTGCATCGGCATCGTAACTTGCAGATAGCAGAGGAACTCAGTTAATCGTTAATTATAATAATTGTATAAATGATTTTTATTTGATTTCTAAGGGGTTTAAACCATTGAGAATAGCTATATCAATACTAATCATAAAGAAATTATAAATATGCGAATACAAAGTATCTATTGAATCTATTTTTAGTTCCTAAAATTCTTTAGTAGCCACCCTTCCCTATTCCCTTGCACATCATACCGGTATATTTTAGAATCCATAATTTATCTACGTTCAGCCTTCCACAGTTCTAAGGACGCACACTTAAAATTTTCAACATCGAAATCCACTTCTTGTCCCGACTGCTCCGTTATTAAAAATTAAATATAAATCGTTTACGTTATTGGAAAATCTTATTTCGCTTTCTGTTTATCCCTTATTAGGCATAATCAACCTCGTTTCGAAGCAAAAATTTAGGCCGTTATAAATTAATACCAACCTTCGGCAAATCTCATACTCAGCAGAACGTTATCTTTAATAGGAACGGCCCCATAAATTTAACTCGTCGACTGGGAGTCTCAAATGTCTTAATAACATCAACAAGCAGCCGCGGCCTCACTTGGGTCAATCAAGTACATACGTAGAAAAGGTTGTATGAGTTATGAATGCCGTATTATTTACAGAATTTCGATCACTCGCAGGTCGCTGAGACGCGGCACGTAGTACGTATCAGGATGAGGTTATTTTTCATCCGAATACTTGGAACGAAAACCGAGTTACACAGGTTATTTCAATAACCGGATAACCGGTTATTTTTGATTCGAATAAGCCCATCACTAGAAGAAATATACAATTAAGGAAAGGCAAATATACGATTAGAAAGAGAGGGAGAATACTTCCATCTAGATAGAGGTGTACGCCAGGGCAATCCTCTGTCGCCAAATCTCTTCACCTGCACACTAGAGCAGCGTTTCTCAAACTGTGGTCCGCGGACCCTCGGGGGTCCGCAAACACAATCTAAGGGGTCCGCGAGTTAACCCCGAATAGAGCTAGTATAGATCAATAGGAATAGATAATATAGATTTATATAACACACTGACACAGATTTAAAAATTACTGTTTTGTGCGGTAAATTTTAAACCATTTCAATCATGTTTTTCCAGCTGGTAACGTTCGGCAGACCTCGCCCAAAAACTGCACGTGTCCTTATTTGATAACGAAAACATCAGTGGTTAAAATTTGGTTCAATGTTAAAACGTGACGAACTTTTGGCTACGACAGCGATTTGATTACGCAGAGTTATCACAAAAATCTTTGACGCATCTAATGCCATTTTGTACGACGTATTTATGTAAACGAGCGTTCTCTACACTTGCATATATAAAATCAAAATACAGAAATCGCTTAAAAATGTAGAACGAGAACTACGACTAAAACTTTCTACTTTTGAGCCAAACATTTCTAATCTTATTTCTGTAAAACAACACCATCCGTCGTATTAACAATAAATAGTTATTATTATGTATGATTAAGAATTAACATTATATCATTATTATTATTATTATTATTGTAGGCCTGTATTGATACTACATCTATAATATAATTTTCCTTAATGTGTGTCTGTCTGTGGCACATATCAGGTTCCGGCTTCGCAGATGTTTATATTTGTTTAGGTTTTCTTATCTGAGCGCTCGGGTCGGAGCTTATCGCGTATCCTATTTCACCCCGTGCGCGTAGCGCGCCGTTTTCTTGTATTATATTAATTTTGTAAGTGTTTTTGTGTTTTTAATAGGCACTAGCCTTACTTTAATAAGAAAAATATAGAGCTCTCAAATATTAATTAATTTTAGTACCTGCACCTAATGTAGCAGCAAAGTAAACTGTTTTCAAGATCACAGGGGTACATAAGTCATACACTGTCTATGGTCGATAAAATTGTATGGGGGTCCTCGAATTTTTTTAAGCAAATAAGGGGTCCGGCGATGTCTACAGTTTGAGAAACGCTGCACTAGAGCAAATATTTAGAAACTTAAATTGGAAAAAGCAAGGTGTAACATTTAATGGGAAAAAATTGTCAAATCTGAGATTTGCGGATGACATAGTATTGTTAGCTGAGAGCAGAACCTCACTAAAGCAAATGCTAGAAGAGTTAAGTATCGAAAGTGCTAAAGTTGGTCTAAAAATCAACTTTGACAAAACTAGCGTTATATCGAACAGGAAATCAGAAGACATCATCTTGGACGGACAAAAAGTTAAATACGTAAAAGACATCATCTACCTTGGACAATTAATTTCATTTGACAACAAAACTGAAAGGAAAATGCAACGAAGGATTGATCTTGCTTGGAAGAACTACTGGTCTTTAAAAAACGTATTTAAAAACAACATTTCAATTTCATTAAAACGAAAAGCGTTTAACAGTGCATTATCCCAACTCTGACATATGGTTCTCAAACTTGGAGTTTGACTAAAAAATTACACAATAAACTAAAAACAACACAGTCGAAAATGGAACGATCAATATTAAATCTTAAAATAATTGGCAAAGTGAGCTTAAGAGACATTTGGAACAAAACACGGACCAAAAACGTATTAGTGAAGTGTAAAAAGTTAAAATGGAACTGGGCAGGACACTTAGGCAGGATGTCAGAAGAAAGATGGGCCAAGTGGTTAACACAGTGGATACCAAGGGGAGGAAACAGGAAGAGGGTCGTCCAAAAGTTAGATGGGATGAAGAAATAGAACAAATGGGAGGAAAGCTTTGGTGGAAGAAGACGACAGACAAAAGGAAATGGAAGGAAGAGGGGGAGGCGTTTGCCCAACAGTGGGACCCAATAGGCTCATAATAATAATAATAATTACTTTAGATTTTTTATTATTTAAACCTAAAAATTATGCAAACATACTACTTTTCGGTAAATAATAAAAAATCTAGAGAAGTAATTAACATTTTATATTATTTTTCCCAATTATAAATCTTTAAAGTGTTGACATAAAAAAATGAATTTTAATATTAAGCCTTTGTATGTGAAATTTTGAAAATATTTAAAAAATTTAAAAATAAATATTTAGCTAAAGTTAAAAAATAGGTGTTTTCTGGCTTTGAGATTGTTCAGTTAGATAAAAATAACACACTCTAAAAAAAAGCTCAGAGTTTTTATTATTTACCGAAAAGTAATATGTTTGCGTAATTTTTACGTTTTTATGCGCTTTTTAGGAGAAATATTTCTCAATTCCAATTAATATCTATTTAAGTGGCTTCAAGAAACTTTTAGCTACCACTGTTAATGAATTACTGTTACAAAAATCCTGTAAATTTTTCTTTATCCAATTACAATGTTCTAAAAAAATCCTTTAAATATTTAATTTCCTAATTCATTTTGTTGTAAAGATCACATGTTTCTTTACCAACCATAAAGTTTGAAGTATTTATGACTAACCTAAAAGCAAAGAAAAAGAGTACATATTTTAGCCAGAAATACAATTTGTCTCGGTTCTCGTGTATATTTATAGATATTGACCTACCCGTCCTAGTGAGTTACAGCTAATAAATAAAGAACTACTTAATTTTTTCTTGTATTTATAACACTTTTTTTATTAAAACATATCATTGGCCAACTTTTTGTATAACTGTTGTGGGAATAGTTAGTTAACCAACAAGTGTGTTAATGAAGGCGATTATTAATAATAATAATAATGTAAACTTTATTTAGCAAACTTGCTATACAAACATCAAACACAAAAAAAAATAAATAAAAATAAACAGTTCATTTTTAACACCTATTATAATTATGCTATTGTAAAAATATTTCCCTTAATTTTAATTCGGACATATTTACATTCGTACTATTTTTAACTGCAAGCGGTAACTTATTATATTCTATCAATGCTTTAAAGAATATTGAATTTTGGCTCTTTTTTATATTTTTTGTGTTGTAGTACAAAGTTTCTTTTATTTCTTGTATCATATTCATGAAACTGATGAAATTCTTGTATTACAGTATCAAAATATACCGGCATTAAGCCGCATTTAACCTTATGAATGAAAATAAGAGCTTTCATTTCACAAAATTTATTAACATTAATCCAATTTAATGATTTCAACATAAAATCTATGCTTGTATATTTATTGCACTTCAATATAACTCGCATTGCACGATTTTGCAATAATTGCAGTCTATCTATATCCCCTCTCCTAGCCAAGTACAGTATTGTGCCGGCATAATGGAAATGAGGTAGAATTATACAATTATATACTGCCTCTCTTGCCCATCTACTTTAAAAATCGCTAGATCTATTAAGTACCCCTAACTTTTTTGATATTTTCTTACACGTATATTCTATATGTTCACCAAAAATTAACTTATCATCTACTATTATACCTAGATATTTGAAAGAATTTACTATTTCTATATTTACATCTTCAATTGTTATGCTGAAGCCCCCATTTTTCCATTCTGTTTTTTGTGCTTCTTTGCCTATCGTCATTGCTTTAGTTTTATCAGTATTAAGTTTTAATTTGTTTGATTCTAACCATTTAGTTATATTTTCCAGATCTTCATTAAGTTTGCTTTGTACTTCCTTTGCATTCGTGCCCGCAATGTATAAGATAGTATCGTCTGCAAAGAGGTGAAACTTACAATGTTTGATTACATTATCTATGTCGTTTATATACAATATGAACAGTAGAGGTCCTAGGATGCTTCCTTGAGGTACTCCACAGTTCACTTGTACATACTCCGACTGTATTTCTCCACATCTAACATTCTGTTGTCTATTTGACAGATAATCCTTGAACCAACGCAGTACTCTGCCACCAATTCCATAATTTTCCAATGTATTTATCAGTCTGTCTCTATCTATTGTCTCGAAAGCTCTTTTGAAGTCCAAAAATACAGTAACGGTGACCAGATAATTACCATTATTATTCATCCAGTCATTCAATATGTATTGAAACGCAGCTTCACAACTATAATTTTGTCTAAACCGCGATTGATATTTGGTAAGGATATCATTCAATACTATGTAATTTAATAATTGTTTATAAACTATTTTTTCTAATATTTTTGCTGTGGCAGTAGGCGTGTTGACAGGTCTAAATTGCTCTGCTTTTTGAGTGTTGAGTACTTTTCTCAGAGGTATTATTGTGGTCTTTTTAAGATTTTTTGGGACCACACCACTTTCCAGTGAACTATTAATTAAATTTATTAGGGGGTTTGCCACTTCATCAAATACTATTTTAAAAATTTTTATTGTAACTTCATCAGGACTTCCTTTATTAGGTAGAGTAAAGATTACTTTTCTTATTACTTCCACACTTATTAATGTAAATTCCTGAAATTTGGCGATTCTATTTATCATTTCTAAAGCATCATACCTCACTGGTATGCTTTGTGTAATTTTATTAATACTGTCAACAAAGTAGTTATTAAATTTTTGTGCAATTTCAGTCATAATCTTATAAAGAGTACCATTAAATTCTATTTGTTTATAAGGCTCTATATGCTTATTAGAGACTATACTCGATAGCGTTTTCCACATTAATTTCGGATCGTGTTTATTTTGATCTACTGCTAGTTCATAATATTCTCTTTTAGCGTTTCTCATTTCAGCTACAACTACATTCCTGTATGATCGATATTCTTCCCAGTCTTTTTTCTCTCTTGTAAATGCAAATCTCTTATATTTTAGCTCTCTTGTCTTTATTTTAATCACTAGATCTAGGGTAAACCATGTTTGCACTTACCCTTTATACTAATACTAATTTTTGGTGCTACTTTGTCTATTATACTAAGAATATTATTATAAAACAAATTATACCTACTGTCTAAATCATTCAGTTTATAATTTATTATAATACATACTACTCACTAAATTTTTAAAACTATTTACATTTCCAATTTTTTTTCGACAACTAAGCTTGTTACTGTTTTCTTTACTTTTAGCGTTTATACCTATTCTAATCAATGAGTGGTTATTGAATACTGGTTGTTTCATTACAGCACAGTTTATTTTACTGTGGTTACTTATAACCAAATCTATAAGCGATTCCTGTCCATTATGCCATATGTGTAGGTTCTAAAACATGCTGTTTTAGTCCATAGTTATTCAAACATTTTTTTAACCGATTCAAATATGTACAACTCTTATCCATATTTATATTAAAATCACCAAGCACAATAACATTTTGTTTTTGTATAACTAAAAATTGGTCACATATGTGTTCAATAAATTCCAAAAAACTTGTATCCGAACCACTTGGCGAGTGATATAGACATCCTATGTTAAAAGTTTCCTTACCTATATTCACTTTGACAAAAACACACCAATAATTCATTTGTTCCACATATTCTTTAACTACACAATAGTTTATTTCACTTCTAATGTAAATTTGTACTCCTCCTGTATAGCGGCTTGTGGAATCCAGCCTTACGCTATTATAGTCTTTTATTTTAATTTCAGAATCGTTTATTTCTTCTGTCAGATGCGTCTCAGTAAAGCATACTATTGCTGGCTTCTTACTAGTTATAAAATGATCGTATTCATCATAATGTGCTATCACGCTCTGAGCATTTTGTACATAGATGTATTGTTCCTTCCTTTCTTTCTTCTGTAGTTGCTATTCGCTATTTTCATATTGGTATTTGTTTCTTTCCTGTTGAACTTTCTGTTTAAACACACTGCATTCTATATCATAAGCTGTATGTTTCACATCTAGGTGTAGATTGAGTCTTTCACAGGCCATGCTACAGTTTATACACTTAATATTTTCATTTTCACAATTTTTAGTTAGAGGCTCATCTCTACACTTTCCACATGCTGGTCTATTTTTGCATTGTTCGGCCTTATGATAAAATCCACAGCAATTATAGCACCTCATAATGCTTACATTTTCATATACAGGACAAACCAACCATCCAATACGCAACCTTCTTCCTTCTCTCTTTATTCTTTCTTACGTTTGTGTATCAATTTCTAATATTGTGGTGTATCCCACCTTTCCTTTGTATATTGCTTTCATTACTATTGTTGCATTTTTTTCACATATATGTGGATTCTGTTTAATTATACACTCCTTCAGTTCTTCTTCATTTATTTTCTCCTCTATTCCCACCAGTTTAATTCTAGGATTCTTTTTCTCTGATACTGTCACACTATATTGCTTTCCCGTTTTTTCTTCCACTTCATTCTTTAATGTTTGTACGTCCTTCTTGCTTTCACAAAATATTCCAATTCTACCTTTATTCATACTTTTAATGCTGTTTACACCAATATTTACCTCTTCTGTAATTTTTTTTGGGCCTTCTTCTTTTTTTGCTTTTATTATTAAAAGCTCTTCATTGCTCTTCTTTTTTATAATACTGGCGTAATTAGTTTAATTATTTTTTTTTTCTAATTCAGTTATTTTCATCTCTTCTTTTAATTCTTTCACTTCTTTTCCCAATTCTTCTATTTTTTCACTTTGTTTTAGAATGACATCATACATTTGTGTCATTATTTCACCTATATCTTTTAATCCAACATTTGGTTTATTCATAATAAGTTTTATATCTATTTTACCATCCGCATTCCGTATAAAATCATCCCTTTTCTCTATTTTTTTTATTTCTGTGGATTTTATAACCTCACTCTGAACTACACAATGTTTACATACAAACTTCTCTTCAGTTTCACCTTTCTCGTATCTCGCAAATTCTTCTTTTGATAGCCGGGTACATTTCTTATGTAGCCACTTTTCACAACTTCCGTTACACTTTATTGACCATTCACTACCTTTAATTTTTTGGGAGCAACCCGGACACGTTTACCGCGCCCGGCGCCATGCTCTACCAATATTAATCGCCCATTAACAAACGAGTTGATTACAAAATTTGTTCGTTGGCCACAAAATCTTTTTTGAGGTGAAAACTTTGATTAATACAACTAACCTCCATGCAAAATATCATCAAAACGTCAAAATCACAAAAACAGTTAATTAATGAAAAAGAGTGTATTAATGACATCTATTAATCCATCTTTTTTTTAGGAAAAATAATTCATTAATATTGAAATTAACAAGCAATTTACAAAAACAGTACTTAGACGTAGTTTTATTAAAGTTAGCAGTAAAATTTGCAGGCAAATTTCATTTTATGACTGGCAGTGTGAGCGTTGAAACTTTTTCAAATAAAAAAAATTAAATAGTTATGCGTGCAACTAGTTTTGGAAGTCATACTTTTTTTCATGAATTTGCAGTGTGATTAATGCAAGAAAATGAGTGAAATATAGTTGCTTTCATACGTGTCGGCGCCTTAGAAATCGGGACACGTAACATGTTGTGTTGTAATATTTAATTTATTATTATTTTTTGCTGTGGTTACTTCATTAATGTGAGCGATCATTTCATATTTGACAAACAATAAAAAATCTGACATAACAATCAAGACCATCACAACTGCAAAAGCCCAGTTTATGCACTTAAAAATACAAGCAAAATATATCATAGTATTGTTTGTATAGTGATCTCTTGTAACTCAAAATTGTGTCAAAAAGGACTTCAGAATTTTCAACTGTTAAATTGGCAATTCACAATTTCAATAAAATAAATAGTTTAAAAAAGTGTTGTTTTTTCAGGATTTTGCGTTAAAAACGACTACTTTCATGTAATGGCACACAATTATCTTATTTTAGACTACTGTTTAAATTTACAGAGTCATAAATAAACATTTCCTGTCCAATTAAACGCGTGGGCGAGACAAGGAGCAGCGCCGCTCTTGCAACCCCAAGCATTGTATGCAAGACAGCTTGACCTCAATAGGGTCCAGATGTTCACTAGAAACGTTTGACGACGTGAGGTTACAGCAACCCTTTAACAGATTTTAAATGCCCTTAACTTTATAATATAAATCCACAAATCGCAAACGTGGCAACGCATATTTCGCGCGTATTTCGCATTATAGTGTGCTTTATTTTGTTTTGCGATTGCAATTACAAAGAAATAGGTATACAAACAAAAACCACGATAAAAACAAATAATTGCTATACTTCAAAGCAACGGTTACTGGATGCAAACCTATTAGGAATTATGTACTTATAAAATCGGCGTATTTTCAATGTTTTGGCTAAGAGACAATGAGACATTTTGTCTACCTGCGTTTTGTAACCCAAGTTATTATTGTTTGAAGGTTGTGTTAACTTTGGCAACATCACACTTCAGTTTAAACCAACGAATTCTATAATCATGGTTTTGCTCTGAACTGTTTAACTGGGATCCGTCCCGTCAGAGGGATAAGACCTGGGAGCCTAGCGGGCGGGAGTTTTTAAGCTATATGCTAATACTACTCTTCTCATTATATGCTCTTTGCAGACAGCTATATTCTATTCAAATTTAGTGCTCATTTGTGGGAGAGGTTTCTACTCTTATCTGTTGGTTAAAAACGTAGTGTAATACTATAATTTTAACAAGTACAAACAATTCCACAGCCCTCTCCGGCTTCCCTAAGACTGCGGGCCTTTTTTTTCAAATACTTCGCCAGCCAAAAAAGAAAGGCATAGAATAGGTCGGATAATTGAAAAGTCAATTCTCTTCTTCTTTCACCGTATTACGGTATAGAGGTTTCACTTAATTTTCGCTATCACTACTGTTTATATCCCTTTGTTACGGTATCAAACGGTTCTTACGACGCCTGCCGATGGGCAGGCACCAATCGCTAGACGAATCCGGGAAATGCGGCACGCTCACCCTGGAAGATCGATAAAACAGGCTAAAGGCCCCAGCTGAAATGCGCTCAGGGAGATGGCGCCACCAGCTCTGACTCGGGATCCCCACGTTCTGCCGGAACTGGACGGCAGAACGGGGCAGGGTTACAATCAAGTACTATTTCGAGTAGCACCTGAATAGCTATTTCGAGAAAATACGCGAATAACTATTTCAAGAAAATACGCGAATAACTATTTCGAGAAAATCGCCGTACCATGCCAGTCGCAACCACCTACCTGGAAGGCCTACCCTCCGCGTCTGGTCTTCGCCTCACAGCTGTAGTGGCACAGCGACACAGTCGCCCTGTAATATGTATACACCAAAACAATAGTGTCAAGAAGAATCAAAACGGCGATAATATTAATACGTTTATTGGATCCCTGGGGGTGATCTAAATGCATACATATATACACAGGTTACAAAACATCATGGTTTTAAAAGGAACTTAATGGTTAAGCCCAGCTGGGGAAAAGCGCTTAATGCCTAAGGGGTTGGCGTACAGTCGAGTCGGGTACCTCATCCAGGCCAGGTGTAACGGGTAAACGTGGGCTTAAACCCAACGGCCGGTCGCCGTTACGCGTGCAAACAAAACCTGAATTCGGGCCCGAAACCTCTGAACACCCTGTACTAGGTCGTGATAAAATTGCCTGGCGGCACAAACCAACGATAGTTAATATTAAATTTGGGCGCTGACGGCGCTATCAATTAAGTGGGCTAACGGCGCGCGAGCTGACGCACACCACTGAATTTTCCAGCAGAGTGTACTTTCACTGCACTCTTCCACACAAAGTGTTCCGCCCACAACGTGCGATTATGATTCGAGACGGCGTGGGCACGCCACAGTAAGTCTCACCACGGGGTTACTTCGCTCTGGCACCCCGCACTGCAGCAGCTCGCAAGCGAGCAGCGGCACACATAAAGTTAGTTGGACAAAACAAGCGTCAGTACGCACAAATGCTATTTTTACAAGGAGTGTACCACGCTCTGGCTTCGCATTGCAGCAATTTGTATGCGAGAAGCGGTGCTCACAAAATTAGTTGAACAAAGTAAGCGTCGGTATGCACAAATGCTATTTTTCAAGCGTTACCTGGCTAGCTCGGCCATCTTGCAGATGGGGAAACTTCCCTGACAGCGAATGGTATGCGGGACTTGGCATTGCGGCGAAGTTCAAACGTTGCGGAAGGCGAAAATGGCTGGCTTACTCACGAGTTCTCTTGTCGGGGGAAGTCTGCGACGACCTACCTAGGTTATGCAGAACTTGAGGACGTCGCCGTTGCAATAAATGGACACAGCAATTATTATCCCGCACGCTTACTCAAAGAACTGCGGTTATTAAGCTAATAAATCGGCATGTTGCTGTATTCCTGCGACGACTCGTTGCACCGAGAGCACCAACCGTTTCACACGTGTAGACTGTTTAGCGAGCCTCTGCCGACTGCCGCGATAATCGCGTGCGTCCCGTGCCCCTGAGCTTCATCGGAAAAACGCTCCAGCCAATCCTAACACAGAATATCCTAGACACGCGACTTTTGGCGCGAGAATGGGCACTACTCCTCCTTGTCGCACTAGCAGCGTAATTTCTAGAAGGTTCGAAATATTGCGAGCGTTTACACATGGCTATCAAAGCACCAACAAAGGGGTGCCCCAGATGACGAGAAATACTGTGCTTGGAGGCCAGAGATGTCCAAAATCATTATTATGGAATTATGCGATTGTTGCGACCCGAACCTTACGGGCACAACGAAATACCGGCGGAGAATCACGCAAGTCGTCGCGGTCGTGAATGATTGAACACAACGAATATAATTGTAATAACACTTTATTTACAATATATACACCAATGTAACACTAAAAGCGGACTGTATAATTACAAATTTAAACTTGCCGGTACTGATTATAGAGGAGATGTATATCTCTCGGTGTCTTAACGTGACTCTTGTCGTGTCTGTCTCTTCGAGCCCAAGAAAACTCGGACACTCGTTAAACCACCCCTTTAGGAGTAGGGGGAAGGAATGGTCGACCATCGCAAGAGAGAGCTGCATTTCGCCGAAAGCTTTAACAATAAACTAATGACATCCGTTTTAAATTGCAGATGGTATTTACAAATGACATGCAAATCCAAGATTAGGATCTTAAGTATGATAGATTGCTGGACAGCGGGAGATGAGCAAGACTTAAATTAACCTGGCTGCAGCTCCTAATGCCACGAACAATTTCTAGGATTATTCTCAAGTAAATATTAAATATGATGCTTCAACATACCGGCCCCTATAAAGGAACTGGGGACCTTTATAACAATACCTTATAAAATAAACACAGGAAATACATCGAAATGATACACAGAAAGTACACGAGATAAATTAGATGCAAGGCAATTAATCAAATGTAAGAACTATCAAGAACATACTATGTACAGGAGATTTACAAGACACTGAGCACAATAAAAGCATGAAAGAACATAAATATAGACACGTGTGATCAAATGTCTCAAATCATAGTCTATGACACGGGAATTCACTGATACGAAGCACTTAAAAAGTTGTTTATTAGTTCAATCACCAACACAATCGCTATTGGACTGGTAGCGGACACACCCTTGTTACGGCACGAATAATAATGCCTTTCGAGGTGCGGATTGACACGACTCGCGTTTTGCCATCCTTCCCTGGATGGGTAGCGATAACGCGACCCAACGGCCAACGTAGTGGAGGTACGCAGTCTTCCTTGATCAAGACCATAGTATTTATGGTGATATTGGTCTCAGCGTGGTGCCATTTAGCACGCTGTTGAAGCTGGGTCAGATATTCGGCTGACCATCGTTTCCAAAAGTGTTGACGTATTTGCTCAATGTGTTGCCATCTTGACAAGCGATGAATGTTGAGCTTAGTCACATCCGGTTCAACGGGTGCAGTGAGCACGTCTCCAATAAGGAAGTGACTTGGAGTTAAGGGAATGAGGTCATTAGGATCGTTACTGATTGGAGTTAAAGGACGGGAATTGAGGCAAGATTCGATACAAGTTAATATTGTGTACAATTCTTCAAACGTGAAAGAAGCCTCACCAATAACTCTTTTAATATGATGCTTAACCGACTTTACGGCAGCTTCCCAAATGCCACCATGATGCGCGGCTCTAGGCGGGATAAAATGCCACTTTATATAATCTGTGGCTAGAACGTCGATGACCTCTGAATGAAAAATTTGATTTTTAAATAGCTCTCTCAATTGTTTTAGTTTGCGGTTAGCGCCGACGAAACAAGTAGCATTATCGGAATATAAGTTTTTTATGTTTCCGCGGCGTGAGATAAAACGTTTCAACGCTGCGAGAAACGCTTGCGTCGTTAGATCTGATACGATTTCCACATGTATTGCCTTAGTGGCTAGACAAACAAATATTGCAATATATGCCCTTACGGATCGTTTTCCACGGCCGGAACCTTCCTTTAAGAGTACAGGTCCCGCATAATCAATTCCGCAATTAATAAATGGTCTGGCGGGCTCGACTCTAGACGCGGGCAAATCACCCATAATTTGCCTTAAGGGCTGCGGGTTTGTCTTAAAACAAGTTATGCATTTAATGTAGCTTGTTGCCCAGCATGCAGTAGCCTTGTGTGCTCACGATAAATCAAAAGGTTCGTGACATGATGTTTGGGCAGTAAAATGGGATGTTTAATATCATGACCCAATTTTGAATTTGCTAAGCGACCACCAACTCGGATAATATCATTATAATCAAGAAATGGATTTAGAGATTTAATAATGCTGAGCCTGTGAACTTGGTCACCCTTACGCAATGCTGCAATTTCATCCTTAAAGTTACACGCTTGAACTTGTTTTACAATAAATGTTTCTGCATTATGCAATTCAATTGATGTCAATCCACCCGTTTGTCTTATAGCGCCCGGTTTTGAATTGTTGACGAATCTTTTGCAATACGCAATAACGCGTTGCAATTTGGAAAATTTAGAAAATCTTTCGAACATTTCAAAAAATTCTTTAGTTTGGTTGTTTTGTGTGACAACATTTGAGACTAAACTTCGTTTCTCTAACGAATCGTCCGAAATATCTACGTGGTCATTAATTGGCCACTTTAATTTCGAGTCCGATAAAAAATCTGGACCGTGCCACCATAAACGATTATGAAGCAGTTCGTTCGGTAAACTACCACGTGAAACTATATCGGCTGGGTTTATTTCTGAAGGAATATAATCCAATCGACTTTATTTGCTGCTATATTAATTTCCGCGACTCTGTTGGCCACAAACGTTTTCCAATTATGTGGCTCTGCGGATAGCCAGGCCAACACAATTTTAGAATCAGTCCACATAACTGATCGGCTGATATTGAGATTTATTATCGATTCAACTTTGCGAAAGAGATGCGAGAGAAGAACGGCGGCGCACAGCTCTAAGCGCGGCAGTGATACCCTTTTAAGAGGGGCAACTCGGGACTTCGCGCATAATAAATGTACGGCATATTCGCCTACCGCGGACCTTGATCTTATGTAGAGACAAGCTCAATACGCGAGTTCCGACGCGTCGCTGAACCCATGAATCTCGATAAATTCAGGAATTTCAACAACAATTCGAGGGATTTTTATTTGGCTTAAAACCGATAAGCTTGTGAATAATTGTATCCACTTCTCACGTATCTTGGACGGTATCTCGTCGTCCTAACCAATTTTGCTAGCCCATAACCCTTGTAGAATGACCTTTGCCGTTAACAATAACCGGATTTATCAAACCCAGAGGGTCAAACAATTGAGCGGTGACCGATAATATCGCCCGTTTCGTGATTTTATTTGAAATCTTTAATTGTGTGTTGTCATATTGCAGCACATCGTTAATGCAATTCCAAGACAGTCCAAGAGTTTTCGTGTCGCCCGCCTTGTCAAGATTAATCCATGTTTGATCGTTCGTCAAATCTGACCTTTGACAACGTGGTAATAACGCGGGTTCATTGGTTGCCCATTTTCTGAGTTCAAAACCACCCTTACTCAAAACTTCTATTAATTGTTCGCGAATACTCAGAGCCTCATTAAAATCATTTGTGCCTGTTATTAAATCATCCATAAAGAAATCGTTAAGAATAGCGGATTTTGCCATTGGAAGTATTTCCGTTTCTTCGTGAGCTAATTGCTGCAACGTGCGCACGGCTAAAAAAGGTGTCGACGCGGTACCATACGTAACGGTATTTAAATAATAACTTTGTAGGGGTTCATTCGGATTGTCCCTCCATACTATTTGTTGAAACGGTCGATCATTTGCATGAACAAAAATTTGGCGATACATTTTATGTATATCAGCTGTTAGAACGTATTTATACGTTCGAAATCGAGTAAGCAAGGAAAACAAATCAGATTGAATTTGAGGTCCGACTAATAATGTATCGTTTAAACTGACACCCGTGGTCGTTTTAGCACTTGCATCGAATACAACTCTTAATTTGGTGGACGTACTGGATGGTTTAATCACCGCATGGTGTGGAAGATAAGCATGTTTTGAGGGAATGTCCGACTCCGGGCATGAATTTAAGGTCCTATGACTTAGTGCACGATATTCGTGAATAAATTTAGTGTATTCCGATTTTAAATTCGGTTGGTTTCCCAAGGATTTCTCCAATGTGAAAAAACGTTTAATCGCGATTTGCTTGGATTGACCCAATACTTCAGCGTTTTCCTTAAACGGTAATTTGACTACAAATCGCCCGGTAGAATCTCGAAAGTAATTATTTGCGAAACTTCGTTCACATGCGGAATGCTCAATGGAATTTACATTGTATTCCGGTATTGTCTCGAGTTGCCAAAAATTTGACAATTGACTGTCTAATGCAGCATGAAAACTTACTGGACGAGGTTGAGGCTGTAAAGCCCGCATTGGCCCCCCGAGTATCCAACCTAATTTGGTTTCTTGCAATACTGGGCCATGGTTTGATAATTTTAATTGACCTGAGCCCAATAAGTCCCAGAATTTTGCTGCGCCGATAAGCAAATCAATAGGCCCAGATATATTGAAAGTTGGATCAGCTAATCTGATATTATTTGGGATTTTGAATAACTGCCTTTCATAATCAATAAGCGGTAAATTCGATGTGATTTTTGGCAAAACAGAGCAATTTAACGCGGTTTCATATTTGCCGCATTTTGACCTTAACTTTACGACAGTGCAACACTGTACGTGGCTGATAGATTGATTTATCCCTGCAATCGGAAACTTGACGGACTCTAATTTAAGCCCGAGTTTCTTACATAGTGCTTCATTAATAAAATTTGGCTGTGACCCTGCATCTAATAAAGCTCTAGCAGTGTGGGGCTTATTATTTGCATCGAGCAAATCGATCAACGCGGTTGATAAAAATACATGTGCGCTCTGATTTGCACAGTGGTTACTGCTGGAGGTTGTAGCAATTACTTCCGGTGTCAAAATTGCAGAAATTGATTCGGAACTGAAATTTGGTGAATTGTCAACCTCAGCTTGTTGAAAATGTAATAAAGAATGATGTCTACCGTGACAAACACTGCAACCTTTATTTCGGCAATTAGTACTAGCATGATTATCGCGTATACAGATTATACATAATTTGTTTTGTTTGGCTGCGTGGTACCGGTTTCTCGGCTCTAACTTCAGAAAAGTTTCACACCCTTGTATGTTATGTGCTTGTTTGCAATATGCACAGCGCATCTTATTTGTAGCTAAATGCGACGCACCTTGAAAATTATTATTTTCCCTAATCTTGGAACTGTTCGCAAATGTTTGTCGTTTGACCGGTTCTTTTTTAAAGCTAAGCGCCTCTAACAGCTGGCATCGTTTTGTCAAAAAAGTCAATAAATCCTCTAACGTCGGAATGTCTTGTGTAACCGAATTTTCCCATTCGCGATTTGACATGAAATCAAGTTTTGATGCCACCAAATATATAATTAGGCTATCCCAATGATGCGTGGGCAAGCTCAAAGATTTTAGGACCTTTAAATGTAACATTACCTTATCTATCAGGTTTCGTAATTACTTGGATGAATCTTTAATTACATTATCTAAATGGAACAATGCGTGAATGTTCTTTTTTATAATTAAACGTTTATTCTGATACCTGTTGGTTAGCAACTCAATCGCGATTTGATAATTATCGCGGGTAATTGGAAGAGAACTGACCAACTGAAGCGCCTCTTCCCTTAGACACGATTTTAAATAATGAAACCGTTGCAAATAGTTTATTGTCTCGTTTTTATGTACCAACGTTTCGAAAGATTCGTAAAATGATAACCAGTTTTCACAATTCCCATTAAATTGTGGTAAATTTAGAGCTGGTAGTTTAACTTGCGTCTCAATTGAATTATTTGAAGACGCAGGACGAGGGGTGCCTACCTCTCGAGTGGAGCCATTCATCTTTCTTAATAATTTATTAATATCCGTCATAAGGGAAAGATATTGATCGAAAAAAATCGAATCTACCTGGTTTGCATCCAATTCTTCAATTTGAAATTGGATGCTATCAAATTCATCATTCAGAGGTTGTACTTGATCTTTAATAGTATTTAACTGATCAACGTCTAACTCGTCACTGATTTTATTTCTAAATTTAGTTAATTTAGATTTTAGCACTGTGCGCTTGCTAAGCAGTGCTTTAATGTCTGCCATTTGGAATCAAGCGTAATAACTAAATAAAGTAATTTTACTGACGTTACTCAAAAAGAGCAAACAATTATGAAGAAATTTCTTCAATTAAATTTTCCTCGACGCTAGTAATTAATGAACCAATTCTTCACGTTGAAAGAACGTACACAACATTAAACATGCGACAAAGGGAAATTAAACAAACGGTAGGATTGGAGACCACTCACCCCAAGAAGTTGACGCTTTTTGTAGGTACTGGGGACTCCACTGGCCTCGTAATGATGCTGCAGCTTCCTCCGATGAATGCCATACACGGCAAATGTGGATACAGATGATCCTCTTCAGATGAAGACGTCGAATCCAAGGTGTACTTGCTTCGAAATTCGGTTCGATATGACCAAAATATGTTGCGACCCGAACCTTACGGGCACAACGAAATACCGGCGGAGAATCACGCAAGTCGTCGCGGTCGTGAATGATTGAACACAACGAATATAATTGTAATAACACTTTATTTACAATATATACACCAATGTAACACTAAAAGCGGACTGTATAATTACAAATTTAAACTTGCCGGTACTGATTATAGAGGAGATGTATATCTCTCGGTGTCTTAACGTTGAAACAATAAGAAGGCCGACCTGCGATTAATTAATAAAATAAGCAATGGTAGTAAAAATCGCAGATCAACCCCCCTACCATTTATACACCACGGCAGCTCTGAAAAACTCTTTCTTACTCACCGCGATGGCCGAACTAGCTCAAATATCGGCGGCCTTAGATCGTAGGTTCAGATCATCAGCTATGTACCCTGGAATGTCTTCAAAAAAGGAAAGGAAAATGGAAATGGGCGCCAGAAATCAAAAGATTTCAAATAACAAGAAGAAAAATAAATTGCAAGTGACTAGCGTTTAATTAATCAACAATAAGAAGTTTTGAAATGTCAATAATCAATAATCAGAACAATTAAAATGTAAATAATGTAATGACAAAATTGTGTATCTTAACTGAAGGTTTCGACACGCATAAAATTAAGAACCCCTTTCGGGTTATTTTAAAAACTTTACAAAAAACACTCGTGGGATAAGCTTATCACAGTCATCTAATAAAACCTTCTGCAATAGCATCTTCAAACGGCAGCAAATACGCCGGACCCAGCAGGTGTCGAAAATGCGATAAGACTTGGCCTCCGAGATAAACTCGTTGTTGAAACGGATAATTAAGATTAAGATTAAGAGCTAAGAAAGATATAATTAGTATGGAGATAATAAAACAGAAAAAGCGCAATCGTACCTGATTACAATCAGCCCTTAGAAAATACACTGCTCGTTGAAATTGGTTGAGCGCACGTAATTTGGCTTAATTAAAAACAAGGCTTAGCCGCGCCGGTATCGGCGGGCTCAAGCGAAGACAGCAAAGTGCCCGGACGAAGAATTTCGTTTCCTCGAGGAAGGCTCGCACTCTGATAAGAGATAGCGCGGGTCAGAGAGGGCATTGCGCAAACGATAAGAACTTGATGCAGGTACAAAATGCGTTGGTTTGGAAAATTTACGAATTCGAAATGCAAAAGGAATTATATATATATCAGCACTACAGGCCTTTAAGGCCCTTGGCTTTTTCCACTACTAATTTTCTCCAAATGTCTCTGTTTGCCGCCACTGTTTCCCATTCCTTCACTCCTAATTCTTCCAAATCTTCTTTTACACCCTGGAACCATTCCCTCAGGGGACGTCCTCTTCTATTTCTGCCAGCCATTGATTCTCGGAAAGGAATTATAATTTAACTAAAAATATACAGGTTAAGCCTGAAATAATTGGATAAATGGCGAAACAATTAGGCTAAGCCAAAAAATTGTTTCAACGTGACTCTTGTCGTGTCTGTCTCTTCGAGCCCAAGAAAACTCGGACACTCGTTAAACCACCCCTTTAGGAGTAGGGGGAAGGAATGGTCGACCATCGCAAGAGAGAGCTGCATTTCGCCGAAAGCTCTAACAATAAACTAATGACATCCGTTTTAAATTGCAGATGGTATTTACAAATGACATGCAAATCCAAGATTAGGATCTTAAGTATGATAGATTGCTGGACAGCGGGAGATGAGCAAGACTTAAATTAACGTGGCTGCAGCTCCTAATGCCACGAACAATTTCTAGGATTATTCTCAAGTAAATATTAAATATGATGCTTCAACAGCGATGAAACCAAATAAGTAACTAAAAGGGTTTAACATACACGCATGCTGCCCTAAAGCTTAAGTGGCTAATTAAATTACGGTTGGGTGCCAAAATGACCTGACAACTTGCACTCTGTACTCTTTGCTATTACTTATTCTGTTCTTCCATTTCTTCCTATCACCCGCTAATACTTTTGCTTTTTTCCAGTTTAATCCTCTAGCTGTTCTGTCATTCTTTTATTCCATATTGTAATTGGTCGTCCCCTAGGTCTTCTTCCCTCTGGTTTGACTTCCCATATTTTCTTTAATTTAGTTCTCGCTGTTCATTCTGAACAAGTGCCCTACCCATCCTAATTGGTTTTATTCAATTCTCTCTTCCAGTGGTGTGACTTTTAGTCTTTTCCTAATTTCTGTGTTTCTTATTCGATCTCTCTTTGTTACTCCCTCACATCTTCCCAGGAATTTCATTTCACAGGCTTGTAGTCGTTGTTTTAATCTTGTATTAAGCGTCCATGCCTTACTGCTGTATGCTAGACTTGGGATAAATATTGCGTTATACACTCTAATTTTTGCCTTCTTTGATATCTCTTTTTTAGCAATTATTGTTTTATTTTTGACGTAGTAAAGATTCATTGCTGTTTATTTGTTGTTCATGTTTTCCGTCACTACTCACCGTTTTTCCTAAGTATTTGAAGGCTTCCACTTGCTTCAGTTCCTTATTATTTATAGTAATGTGCATGTTTCTTGTTTTTTTTGCTACCATCATTACTACTGTTTTCTCTGTATTCATTTCCATATTTCTTTCCGCAAATTCTTGCTTCCAGCACTCTACAGTTCTCTGTAGCTGTTTTTCTAGGTTTGCTAATATAGCGATGTCATCTGCAAACATAAATTCGGGACTAGTATCATTTCCATGTTTCTAAAACCGATCTGGCAGCTTTTTATGTTTTCTTCTATTTATTTTGTTATCTCGTTGACCAGGGTGACGAATAGAAGAGCACTCACTCTTCTGCCCTGTCTCACTCCTTCGTATGTTATGAATTCTGTTAATCTTTCACTTCCGGTTCTTACGTAATTTCGTGTATTATTGTACAAGCACTCGATGGCTCTTATTAATCTATCTGTCACACCATAATTCTTTAGCACTTTCCATACTTGTTCCCTAGGTAACCTTATAGAATGCTTTAATCAGATCCACAAAACATATATGTGGAGCTCGTTATCATATGTTATGGTTTTCTCTATTATTTGTTTTAACCCGAATAGTGCATCCTGTGTGCTTCTTCCTCTTCTGAATCCACTCTGAGACTCTCCTAGTTTTGAGTCTATCAGTTTCCTAGCTCTCTGTTCCAATATTCTTTCATAGATTTTTCCCAGGACGCCTCTATAATCTTCGCATCTCCTGGTGTTTCTTTTTTAAAATATCGGATGGATGATTGCTACTTTCCAATCCTTGGGGATTTTATTTTTTTGTGCAGGTGATGCAGTCCTGTTTCTCCCATGTACTTCAACATTTCGGGTTTTATTTTATCGTTCCCAGCTGCTTTGTACATTTTTAGTCCGCTCACTGCTTCTTCCACTTCTTTTAAACTAATCTCTTCTTCTTGCTGTCTCGTATGTTTCTTGTGCCGTTTGTTTTTGTGATCCTCCTAGCAGTTCCTGAAAGTATTCTTTCCATCTTTGAATTATACTTTTTTCATTGGTGAGTATTGCGCCCGATTCATCTTTAATATAGTGTAGCGGATTCTTTCTGCCTTGTTTTAGTTCTTTAATTATTTTATAGAAACGTTTCTGGTTTTCTCTAAAGTTCGATTCGGTATCTATGCCAAAAAGTTCCCATTCAAATGATTTTGCTTGGGCTACTAGTACTTTTGTTTTATTTCTTTTTTCTTTATATCTTTCATAATCTTCTGGTTTGTTACTCTTTAGGTACTTGTTTGTTCCAAAGTTGTTTCTTTTCTTCACTTCTTTTTTAATGTTCGCATTCCACCAATTAGTTTGTCTTTTCTTGTTTCGGCTGGTTGTCCTACACACTTTTTCTGCTGCCAGGAAAATTATTTCTTTGAAAATTGCGCAGTCTTTTCTATTTCTTGGGTGTCGCTTGTCATTTTACTAACCTTTGGACTTTTTCTTTAAATATTTTTTGTATCTCCTTGGTCCTTAATTTATTTGTGTTTATTTTTCTTTTAGGGTTTTGGTCATCTATGCTGTTTTTCTCAATCTCTGTCTTTTCATTTCGGCCACCAGCAGAAAGTGGTCACTTCTTCTTTCTCTCCCTCTTTTCACTCTTAAGTCTTTTACCTTTCACTTGTTGCTGCTCTGCACTAGTACATTATTGATTTTTCGTTCTTCATTGGATCTTTTCTTGTGGTTTTGTGTATTTCTTTGTGTTCACAAAAAGGATTTGCAACTATCATCTCGTTATCGATACAAAACTCGTTTAGCCTCTGTCCATTGTTTTTTTATATTTCTGTACATTGTTTCCCACTCTGCTGTTTAGGTCTCCCAAAACTACTACTACTTCATTTCTGCTATTTTCAATTGCTTCTTCTAGCTTCTCCCAAAACTTATTTTTGTCTTCTACCTTGTCATTTTTCCCTGGTCCATATGCAATTATAACTGTCATCCTATGATACAATTGGTAAATGAAGTTTGGCTGAGTTGGAGAATAATAATGTTGTAGGAGATAGTTAGCCAAAAAGTTTATTGAAATACAAATTACGTTGTTCCTTAAGGTCCAAAAGTCACACATATAAAAATTGGTAAATTATTTGACGTTTTCGCCACTTTAGATGGCGTCTTCAGAAATGAATGAGATGCGTTATTACTAAAATATATATATATATATATATATGGGCAACTAAACTCGAAGAGTTATGGCCCAATCCTTGCGGATTCTTTCCCTTCACCTAGCTTAGGGTTAGGGGGGAAATATAAAAGAGTGCTGTCTTTAACTGATCTTAAACTGATCTTCTACTGTTATATTCTTGGGTGGGTCTTGGTTGCTTCTGTTACTTCTTTCCATTGTTTTCTGTTACTACACTTTTTTCTCCAGTTCTCTATTCTCATCGTCTTCATATCTTCTAATATGTTCTCTCTCCAGTTACTTTTCGGTCTTCCTCTGTGTTTTTCTTTATCCGGTTTCCACTCTGTTATTTCTTTTATTGCTCTGCCGTCTTCACACCTCATCACATGTCCGAACCATTTTAGTCTCTGAGCCTTGACAAATTTTATGATATCTTCTCCGTTCATTGCTCTTACTATTTCAAAATTCATCCTCCTTCTATATGCTCCTTCTTCTGTTTTTATAGGTCCTAAAATTTTTCTTATAATTTTTCTTTCGAAACGCCTTAGTTCTTCTTCATCCGTTTTTGTAAAAGCCCATGTTTGCATACCATAAGTTACTATTGGTCGTATTAATGTTTTGTATATCCTGATCTTTGATGCGACACTGAGTTGATTGTTGTTTAAGAGCGGTTTATACGAGGAAGTACACCTATTTCCTTTTTGAATTCTTTCCTTTAAGCGTGTCTTTCTCATACATGGTTTCTCTATTACGGATCCAAGGTAATTAAATTTATTCACTTCTTCAAAATTAAACGTTCCTATTTTCAGGTTTTGCAGTCGGTCTTGTTTTTTGTTATAAATCATGTATTTTGTTTTTTTCTCATTAATGCGAAGGCCATAATACCTTGCTTCTCTGTCTAGTTCTTGAAATTTTGCTATTAAATCGGTTTTACTTCTGCTAATCAACACTAGATCATCGGCGTATGCTACCACTTGCGATTGTTTGGTTGTAATTAATCCTAGCAAGTTTGCTTTACGCATTACACATTCTATAATGATGTTAAAGAGGAGTGACGAGAGCGTGTCTCCTTGTTTCACGCCTTTGTTTATACTTATGCTTTCGGTGGTTATATTATTTATTTGGATTACCGCTTCTGTATCCTGTAGAGTCATTGCAATTAATCTTCCTAATTTCCTTGGTATTTTCATGTTGTCCATTTCTTGTATTAACTTTTTTCTAGTGATTGAATCAAAAGCACTTTCGAAGTCGATAAAGATTATCTGCAGTTCTAGATTGTGTGCATAAGCTTTCTCTAGAATCTGTTCTACTATATGTAGTGCGTCTGTTGTGCTTCTGCTGGGGCGAAATCCTTGTTGATAATCCCCGATGATTTTTTCAGTGTATTGTGGAAGCCTTTCTTTTAGTATACTTGCTAATAACTTGTACGCCGTGTTTAGAAGGGTTATTCCTCGGTAATTCTCGCATGTTTCTCTGTTTCCTTTCTTGAACATGGGTTTTATTATACCTTTTTTCCATTCATGTGGCATATTTTCTTCTGTCCATTGTCCAGAAAAGTGTCATAAACAGTTTAGTAGACCAAGCAATTCAACTCTCTTCTAAACAGTTTCACAAACAAAATTTAAAATTAATAACTAACATCCGTATAAATAACAATTATCCACTTAAATTCATAAATAAACAAATCAAATTTCGATTAAAAAAAATAAAAAACAAACAAAATATTTCTTGTAACTTACAACCTAACTGTTTGGGTTCTGATTCTAATATTCCTGACTCAGTATCTCTAAACAAATATATATCAATACCTTACATACCTAATATTTCGGAGAAAATAGAAAGAGAATTAAAGAAATATAACATCAATACAGCTTATAAAAATTACAATACAATAGGAAAGCATCTATACTCAAACCTCAAAGATAAAACACCTATCAACATGCAATCTGACTTAGTTTATCAAATTGATTGTAATAACTGTATTTCTACTTACATAGGCGAAGCAAAACAACTATTAAAAAACCGAATATACCAACATAAATACTCAATTAAAAAAAACTTAATTTCACCTTCCAATAATAAAACCACTCACATATCACACTATAGAAACTTTCCATAACTTCCATTTTACAACACCTAAAATTTTACATAAAGAGGCTAACACTCGTAAAAGAAAGTGCTTAGTGAAAGAAGAAAGTGCTGTCATCAGCATAAAGATGGTATTCACAGTTATGCAAACAACTTTTCAAAATGTAGAAAATGTATAATAATGGTCCAAGGGTAGATCCTTGAGGTACACCTGATACAATAGGTAGAGGCTGCGATTTGTGTTCTTTTAATACAACAATTTGGGTACGATTGGTTAAATATTTATTAATTAATTCAACGTAACTATCATTAAAACTTGTAAATTTCAGTATTGCCAATAGTACTTTATGACATATTGTATCAAATGCCCTGGAGTAGTCAATCATAGCAAGAAGACACAATTTGTTGTCATCCACAGCTTTCATTATTGTATCAATAATATTGAGAAGTGCTGACTGTAATTCCGGCAATATTTTATGCTAAACCACATATAAACGAATTTGTTCAACCATAACCTTTGATAAACATGGTAGAATGCTAATAGGGCGAAGATCTCTATATTCTTTTGGTTCTTTAACTTTTGGAAATACACTATTAATAGGCAGACAAAAATTTACTATGTGTGTAATAAAAGGAATTATAAATGGACAACAATACTTTAACATCTTAATATTAATACCATCCGATCCCGTAGCATTTGACTTGGTACCAGGGACAACTTTAATAATTTCAACATGCTCAACGGCTTTGAAAGCAAATTTCATATTGAGATTTTTATAAACATTATTTTTATAAAAATTAATTAATTCATCGTTCGAGCTAGCCATACTTGCTACGTGAACAAAAGATCGATTAACTTCACCAACATTCGCTAAGCTGGGGGGAATTTTGCTATAGCTTTTATTATAAACATTCGTTATTTTTAATTCCCTCCATATAGCAGAATTATTAGTGAAATTTTCTCAACATTTAAATTCTAAATATGCCATTTTTTCACTTCTAATTGCCGCAGTAGTAGTTACGCAATGATTTGTAATAATCCCATTGTACTGGGTTATTACTTTTTTTAAAACGAGTTAAAGCTTTGTCTCTAAGTGACATCATCAGTTTAATATTCTCTGTCAGCCAGGGAGCGGCAGGTTTAGAAATTTTAATACGTTTAAATGGAGCATGTCTATCAAACAACGTTATAATATTATTATTTAAAAACTCGATTTTATCATTTATATTTTTAATTTGATAGATATTTCGACATGGAATAGATTGTAATTCAGCATAAAATCTGTCACAATTCAATTGTTTAAAATGAAAAGAAAAAAGGATTCTTTAATAAACAAACATTTACAGCAACTTTACAATAAATAAGATGGTGATCCGATACATTGTCGATGCTTATAACATCCCAAGATACAACTTGCTTATCGACAGGAATTAAAATTAAATCAATTAAAGTAGAACTTGTTTTAGTGATACGAGTAGGTTTATTTATAATTTGTCTGTATCCTAAAGATTCAATTAACGAGCTAAATTGAATAGTGGCAGTTTCTTCAAATTTTATTAAATTAATATTAAAGTCACCTAAGCAAATTATATCCTCAGTCATAGATGTAACCACCGCTATGCAGTCCTGTAAGCGTCCAAGAACTCAACGCATGTAAACTCTCGCCTTCTATAAAGAGCACCAATGATTATTTTAGTATTATTTAATTTTACACTTACCCAAATTTGTTCAATTGCATTACTGCCAGAAGTGATATCAATTGTACAAAAATTTATATCATTTTTGACATAAATACCTACGCCTCCTCTTCAGGTAGCTGTAACACGATCCCTGCGTACAAGTCTATAACCAGGAACGCAACTGCAGTACTGGGTACATGACAAGTAAGCCAAGTCTTGGTAACAGCAATGACATCAAGTTCCGCATTCAATAGATAATCCTTAAAATCAGAAAAAGTAGATGGAAGTGAGCGTACATTTAAATGAGCAACTTTAATGCGACTACATTAAATAAAGGAATACAAATTAACGTACCTGAAAAAAAAATATTGCAATGGTAGGCTCTCTAATAATGATGTTGTTATATGTTGTAAATTTAATTTAAATAATTAGTTACCGAGCAAATATTATATGGGTTCGTACTAATTAATCTCAGGGTTGACTAAAAGCGAGTTGTAAATTGACTCAAATAAATAAATGGTTGTATGCCCCTACTGTTATTTTATTTACCTGCAATTCGAATTATTAAGGCTAGCTCAAATAGGCAAGAGATCTCATTAATCTTCAGGGTGGATTCATCGTATTGTTTTTAAACAATTGAACATCTGGATTATAAAAACGGAAATTGACCTTATTCAAAACACTTACTTTTACAATTAAATATCCTTAAAACTAAATAATTACAGTTAAACCTTATTCATAAAAATTGTCCTTTCAATTTTGCATTTTATGTCTCTTAGTGTCACTCACATTGCACTGTTTAACTGCCTGTTCACTTATTAATTACACTGACTAGCAGTTCACTCATTTACTTCCTTTTACAAACTTGGTGTTCAATTAGGTGTCTGTTTTTCTTGCATTTTCCAAATCACTGTTTGAATTTCACCAAATTTTCGAATCTTGTCGTTCCATGTTATAATAGCCTTATTAGATCTGGTCTCGTGCTCTTTGCACATTATTCCAAGCATTTTGCTTTTCTTTACCTTTGTATAAGCTCATAAAACATATTTTAATAATTATTATGACTTCTAACTTTACTTGACACGCATGTAATATAAATCTTTCTGTGATCGATTTGTTTAACTGGATTGGCTTCTACTTTTCACCAACCTTTATTATTATTTTAAGCTAATTAAAATTAGGTGACTCCACTCTAGAAAATTTGAGCTCTGCCTTATGCCTTCTGTTCTCAATCATTTTATTTACTAGAAGCATCGCTTTGCAAATGTAATTACTGATTAAAGTTTTTATGATACTTCTCGCAGTTATATAAAATATCTCACTCTGAGCTTTTGTGAAAAATTCATTAATTTGTCAATGCTAACAGAGTTGAGTTCGTAGGGCTTAAAACCATAGCAATATATGCCGTACTGTAAATAATGATAAGTAAACGTACTACTAAAAGAACAGAAAAGTAAACTGACACTGAAAAGAGTTGAACAAACGTCAATGTCAACATCAAATGTCACTGATGAACAGGAACCGTAACTTTGGCAACCCAGGCCAGAAAGGTAAAAATACCTATTTTTAACAATGAAATTACATATTATTTTATCTTATTATAGTGGTACAATTATGACATCATAGATGACGTGATACTGAAATTTTGTTACAAGGACTATATGATCGAAATTTTATTTAAAATGAGAGATGCAGACTATATAAATCATCTCCAATAATACATGGCAAATCTTACAACTATTTTAGCCGAATATTACCTTTGTAACTGTGGTTTTTATTATTACGTGTTTACAAATAATAACTAAAATAACGTCAATGAGGGAAAACCAATTTTATCGCACCAAGGCGGAATAGACTTGCTTTATGTTTGAAAATGAGATCTAGGATATCTAATTTAGGGGAAACTTTTCAAAACTTGCTGCTTTGGCTAAGTTGCTTCATTTCTTGTTGAAATTTTTGCAAGATTCCAGATGAATTATATTGTTTTCGTGCAAATTTGATTTCCAAGAATTTTAATTAGTTCCTAAATACAGGGTCCAGCAGGAAGTATGACGATTTTCAAAAATCAATAAATCATTTTGTATTAAACAAAATTTTATTTTAATTTTTTTCAAAGATGAATTATATTATGCCATTTTGTTATTGCATAAAAAACATTAAGAAATTTGACTTAAGAGCGAAAAATAACGTTATCTAAGTGGTGGCCGTCCTTTTGCAAGCACTGCCGTAGATGAGTTGAAAAGTTTTCAGGAGTCGTGACTGTTCGAGCTCCTCCACGAGCTGTTCCAGGTTTCAACAATCCAGTTGTGCGAACGTTGTTTACCCATTTCCTAATCATGTTTCGTGTAGGAACACAACCGTGATGTTCAACATTAAAATGAATTCGAAACCTGCGTTCTGTGGCAACCACGGAATGACCGGTTTCAATAAATGTGTAGTAAGCAAACACACGATCTCCTACTGTCCGCGGCAACCACAGAACAATACCTAATGGCAACTGAAATGGCATCTACCACCGAGTACATACCACCCGTTCCGAAAACATTAGTTCCCCCCACTGCTTTGCTATACTCATTTCAAAAACGTCATACTTCCCTGCCGGACCCTGTACTATGTTTATAAAAACAACACACGTTATGTTTTGATGATTTTGTTCTAAGGATTTATACAAGACATTTAAACAATCTGTAATGTTTGTTATGAATGAAAGTGAACTGAAAAATTGTTTATCAACAAATTTGTGTATTTGCATAATTTTTTAGACCGCATTAATTTCACAGTTTTTTTAAACAAATTACTATTTTATTACTCTCCTATGACGAGCATCCCAATGTCCCATCTACAAGTAAGTCGTCTGTAATTTAAAAAAGTATTAGTTGTAATACAGATATTTATTTAAAATTTAAAAACTTATTTGCTTGCTAACCACAAGAATATTTGTGCTAGTTAGACAGAGGACAAAAGTATTTGATCACACCTTAGTTGCAGTAAGCAATTAATGTTTTTGTAATAATAGATTTTTAGACAGGTGAGCCATTTCTGAATATGCAGCTGAAAATATTTGTTTCTGTATATTTAAAGAACTGTTTCTTTAATTGCAATCAGTTAATTATCTGAAATATTAGAATATCAAGTAAAATTTTCCTCTGAAGCCCAGTTGTTAGACATCTTGAAAATTTTATCAGTAAATAACTTTCTAATTAAGGATTTATTTTGTTGGGTAATAGTCAAAAAGCAGCACTACTGATCTTATTCAATTAACGATATTTCATTCTACTTTCAGAGCTTCAGAACAAATATATGTAACAGTTATTAAACTATATAGAAAAACTGTTAATAGCTATTTTGGCTATTTACCCAAGGAAAAAGTCCTTATATAATAGCAAATAAGTACTAAATATGATTAACGATGGTTCAAAGTGTTACCATATTTGTTAAAATTGTTATTATATAAATAATATTTGATAATATACTAAAATACAAAATTACCCACAACCTGTGTAGCCCAAAAGAAATTTGTGCAGGCATTATTATTTCGTTGAGCAAAAAGGAGATCTTGAATGCTTCGAAAGAGCAAAATAGTAATGCACGCCTTTTTTTATGTTTTTAGATTGGGATCGAATGGTAATCATCGAGACTTATACATATTGATACTTACTGGAAAACATTCTATGACTAACGAACATTGGAATGTAATTTCAGAAAATGCAAAAGATTTAGTGAATAAGATGTTAGTTCGAAAGCCCACTGATAGAATAACGATCGATGATACCTTGGATCATCCTTGGATCGCAGAGGTTAGTAGCACAAATTATTAGTTTATACGACGGTGGATTCGTGTATTCATAGCCTAAGTGTGAAAGAATAAAATGACAAAATGTTCGGTTATAACGAACTGGGTCACAAACGATTAGAGTTAGGATTTTGACCTTTTTGTGTTCCTGTATATAAAATCGTAGGTTTTTTGTAAATTAATTAGGTTCCTACATAGGGGCTTAC
Organism: Agriotes lineatus; assembly: GCA_940337035.1. Taxonomy (NCBI): domain Eukaryota; kingdom Metazoa; phylum Arthropoda; class Insecta; order Coleoptera; family Elateridae; genus Agriotes; species Agriotes lineatus. The sequence continues at coordinate 142,742 of CALNHX010002439.1, forward strand.
AATTACATACATTTTATAGTGCCTATATATGCCTATTTTAATGGTTAGCGTCTAATGTTGATATACCAGCCTATTTAAAATTTTATTTTAAAATGCAGCAGTGCATATTTGCCGCTGCAATTTCTCCCACATCAATATTTATATATGATTAGTTACGTCACACGATGTTCTTCGAAATTTGCAAACCCAAACTTTTCACTTCACCGGACCGTGGGTGTCGGAGACATGTATTTTTTATGTTTGTAATTTCAGTCATGGACTATAGGATTTTAGAACAATCTGTTAATGTCAAATATATAACTTAAAAACGTCAATTGTGCACTTGGTGTGTATAGTTTCAACAAAGTATATATTAAATAAAGTTTGTACCGAGTAACTGTATGTAGGTACTCTCTATTTGAAGAACCTGGTGTCCTGATGTTCTGCTGGTAGCGTTTCATACGGGGCACAACAGTGGGCTTGCCTCTAGTTGAAGCGGGAGAAATTTTAAATAATTGTTTTAAAACGTAGGCGTAGGTACAGGGAGAGGCAGGTCAAATAACAGCATCAAAATTTGAAAAATCATTGCTGCGAAATCCCGGATTGCACAAGATGCTATAAGTGGCATCAGTTTTAAATGGAGAAATTTGATCAATCCCTGATTTGGAAGCCTGCGATATATCGTCAATGAAATATGCGTCACTGTGTTCTTGCGATGTAGAACGATCGTTTTTGTGGTACAAAAACATTTGACTGACTAAAGATATAGTTTTATTTGAAAATATCGAAACATTTTTAACAGTGCATTGTCCAATTTTAGTTTAGGATATAGTAAATAATGAAACCTATTTAAGTGCCTGTTTTTGTTATTTTTAGGATTTTTTTCCTACCGTTTTTTAATTTTTTAGTGCCTGTCGATCCTAACTCTACAAATGATTATATCATTGACCACGCTGATTAAGCAAACAAATAACATACCGCTCTGTGATTTCCCGAATTTTATGCAGATATAAATTGGCTACTTTTAAAATTAGTTTTCTGCTTGTGTTAAATTTCAGATAGCTGAGTCATTGCTCTTGAGAGTCTTAATGGCCGGTCCATAGCTTATGTATATTTGTCATATAATTCATATTATGCTGACATACTTCTTGGTTATTGTTTTACATTTTTTAACTAGGATAGACCAGCGATCCTATGACTTATACCTTGTTCGTTTGTGATCGGCGTATTTTTTTAGTCCTTGTACTAAGTAAATCCTGTTGTTTTTGTCTATGATATGTCTATTATTTAGACATAATTAAATGCTGAATGGATTTGCCTTGAAAAAAATAATAAAAACAAGCAGCAGCAGACGCAGAAGAAATAACAGAGGCGAAAGATGGCAAACTGGCAGCTAAAATAAAACAACTAATAATAAAGAGAGAAGACACAAGAAGCAGAATAGACTATGCCGAACTCGACAAACTTACAAAGAGGAAAATCCGCAAAATATAAGAAAATACGAATAAATAATAATAGAAGAAATTATTGAGGACTCGGACTCGCCAAAAAAGCTGAAAAAAGAACTCAGCAAAGGTACACTGTGGAGTAGCAGACAGCAACAGAATATTACAAGGAACTATTTAAAAGTAGCAGAAATACAGATACACTCATAGGCGGTGAAACAACAAAAGAACAAAAAGAAGCTGTAGAAATAAAGAAAGTTATGAACACATTGAAGAAAGACGAAGCATCAGGAGATGACAGAATAAGCAATGAGCTACTGAAAGAGCTACCTGAAATAGCTGTACAGGTACTAAAAACCCTGCATAACAGAATAATTCAATAAAACACTGCTGGAGCCTGTGGTTTGAACTGATCACAATTCGTTAAAAACCCTTAACCACACAAATATTTAAGAATTGCTAAATATGTATTTCGACAGCTGAGCTGCCATTTTCAGTAGCCTTGAAGAGCTCTTCGCCAAATCAGCTGTGAAACTTTCACAGCTATATTTGTGTGGTTAGCGGTTTTAACGATTTGTGATCAGAATAATTAAAGACGAAGAAGTGCCAAAGCAATGGAAGATGGCAACAAGAATACAAGGGAAGTATCAAAGAAATATCCAACTACAGACCAATCAGTGTTATACCAACTTTATACAAAGTGTTCACAAGTATACATAAAGTACGAATCATTAACATCTTAAATGCAAATCAACCACCAGAATAAGCAAGTTTCAGAAGTGGATTTTCAATAACAGATAACCTACAAATTATAAATCAACTAATAGAAAAATGTCATGACCAGTGTACATACATCAAACAAGTAGAGACACTCAAGCCAAATGTTGACACCTGTCTAGAGTGCCTGGGACAGTAACTCGGGGGGTATTTCTAAGCTTGACTATCAGACGGCAGCACAAAATTCTACCAATCAGAGCCCAGTTACTGGATCTGCTACCAATCATGATGTGATCATGGATATATTAGTACAGGATACGTTCACTACATGTAAACGTACGTCGAATCTTAAAATAACATATCACGGAGTTCGGTACCTTCCCCCATTTCATTCTAACCTGTATCACTTTATTTCTCTCTCCCTTTAGACGTATTTCATATAATGTTTCGTACGCTTAATTTTGAAGTTTTGAAATGAAAACGTCAGAAGTGTCATTCAATTTCACAGTTTATTCTTCGAAAATTGAACTGTAGCAATGAGAACGTGCATAATTTGTTCTATTTCTTGTAATTCTTCAAGCGAAGACCTATCTTTTCACCGGTGTATTAAGTAGATAGTTTGTTTAATTAAAACCTTCTTTAAAAAATAATTTTAGTTTTTCTATTGATATTCATATCCCTCATAGCATTAGGAAAGAAATGAATATCAAAAAAGTTCCCTATCCAAGCTTCAAAAAGGATTGATTCCGTACAGTTTTTCAAGGCACCGAACTTCTGAATGAATTATGAACTGTAAAGTTGAGGTTAATGTTTCCTTTTGCTTCTTCAGTTCAAGAGCATGAATGTCTTTAGCAAGGTAAGGCTTCCAAAAGCAGGACGCATACTCCAAAATTGGCCGAATATAGGTTTTATAAATTTTCGCTAAAAGTTGAGGAGACGTTTTTAAAAGCGATCGAAACTAGCTAGGTGCTACTCCCATTTAAAATCCGACGACACGGTGACCCCAAGATCTTTTTGTTGATAAACCGCCTTTATAAGCACATTGTTCAGAAAATACATGTAGCTAGGGTTGTGGTATCCCATGTGCAACACGCATTTTTGTTCGTTGAGCTCTAACAGCCATTTCAAACACCATTCTTGGAGTCGCAAAAAGTCATTTTCTACCATTTTTCAAAATGGTGCATCTTGTAAAGGACAAACTCAGTTTCAGAACAAAGTAGTGTTCACAAACTTCTTTTATCAGGATCAATAATTTCCTTTCAGCCAGCCCCTGACAAGTTAAAACGATTAGACATGGTGACCTAAAAAAGTTATCATGAAAAATGATGCTACATGAAAATTTAACTTGTTAGCGGACCTACCAGTTAAACTGTTGTTTACATGGTTTTGATTGCTATTATTATCCACCGTAAAACTCAAAGGCGTTAGCGAGTGAATATCTTGCATACCCCCTCATCGAGTGAGGTTATCAAGTGTTGACTGTTGAGGTTATGTTTTCTAATTTGTGTTTATTTATACGATTACTTCTTTTCTACATTTTGTAGCATCTTGAGACCAAAAAGACTATCTCTGGCACCATGTAACACGAGTTAAATGTATTTTATCAGAATTTCTCTCAATGACGAGTCCAAGTACCTCTCTAAAGGATAGCGCTATACGTAATTCATGCACTGAGAGTGACAGAAATAGATGGTACGTCTTGTTCAACTAGAGCAACGGCACGCCGTATCTTGTACTTATATATCTATGGATGTGATCAAGTAGTGGCGCCATCTGTTAGAACTATTGGAAAATACCTCCCAGGAGCCGTTCAAGGTCATCCAAATCGGAATTTTGACATGAAAGGAGCTGACAGTGAGTGTCTCTTGTTTGATATATGTACGCTGTCATGACTATAATAAACCAATACATGTAGCTTTTGTGAATTTTTCCCAAGCTTTTGACAGTCTATAGCAGGGTTCAGATGCGGACCTCCGACATATTTTGTGCGGACCTTAACGAAACAATATAAATTATAAATTCTTTACATTTACATCAGAAAATCGAAGCAAATAAAATCAAAATGTTCACATAGTCGTAATTTGTTTTCTCTCGCTTTGCTCTGCGCCATCGGAAGAAGCGACAGGAGGCAGTTTGCTTCCTTTGCTGCTGCTGCACGCCACCGCAGCTTGATTTGAAGAACTTCAGTAAAAATGGTATTGTTCTGTGGTAAAAGTCAAGTATTATTGTTGACTAATTGTGAGTGACGCGACGCGTACGTGCCTGGAAACTACTTACCTACTTCCATGTGTTGTTATGACAAACCCGAAAAAAGAAAAGTGGAAGCCGAATGTAGAGAGTTTTATATTGCTTTACGCTGCCAAATCGTGTTGGGGCAGTACCTGTGTTCTGATTTGTCAAAAAACGGTGGCTATAATTAAGAGCTCGAATATAAAAGAACATTATAATACCAAACACAATTCATTTGCAGAATAATACCCACTTGTAACCTTCATAAATCGAAAATCGAAAGTTTGTCCTCAAGTTACACATCTTCGACTCAGATCATGAGTTGTTCAATGACGGAACAGGAGAGATGTGCATTTCTTGGACTCTTGCTAAGCATATGAAACCATTCACGGGTGCAGACATGGAAAGAATGCATACTCGAGGCAGGAAATGTTTTGTTGGAGAATAAAAAAGATGTTATTGAGACCATTCAGCGTATTCCGATACCTCCGATCTGTCCACTAACACAAGAAATACACACGTTTTGGCAGAAGAAAATCACTGTGATTTAAAATGCCCGTTAATGACTGCAAACTATTATGCCTTGGCTAGGGATGAATCATGCAACGTCGCAGATACAGCACAGTTGATTATTTTTTGTACATTACTTGAACAAAATCAAAGAAAACCTTGTTGAGGAATTGTTGACCATTTTGTCGTTGTCAGGAAGCACTAGAGAAGAAGATATGTTCAAGGTGGTAATAGCGTATTTCGAAAAAGATGGGTTAGACTTGAAAAAACTTGTAGCAGTAACCACAGACGGTGCGCCAGCAATGATTGGAAGCAGGAAAGGACTAGTTCAGCGGTTGAATGAAAAGTTGATTTCCTACCACTGCATCATACATTAAACTGTGCTTTGCTCTTGTTGCAAACTCAACGCCGATCTTGAGAGTACTATGCAAGTAGTGATCAAAATAGTGAATTTTCTACGTGCTATATCATCAATGAAACATCGTGAATTCAAATTATGTCTTGGCGAAATTAATGCTCAATACGACGATTTACTTCTGCAGAACAATGTAAGTTGGTTAAGCAAAGGCTGCGTTTTACAAAGGTTCTTCGCAATTTTAGAAGATTTGAAGATATTTCTAAGCAATAAAGAAAACGTGGCTACCATCGCTTTTGCAGTGGTCATTTTCAAACATTAATGACGTGAACTTTAAGCTTCAAGGGAAAGGAAAGCTTGTGTGAGAACTTCTGTCAAAAGTAAGAAGCTTTTCACGAAAAATTTAACTCGTGTATAAAGAACGATATTGATAATGAACGCTTGCACTTTCCAAATTTTAAAATAATGACAGTGGCAACGAGATTGACATCAGCCAATACAAGACTTTCCTAAAAAATCATAGATCAGAATTAGAGAATCGATTTAGGTACCGACTTCAAAAAAATTGTTTTCGGAATAATAAAGCTGCTGTACAGATGGAAATGATTGAGTTTCAAACTGTATTAAAAAACAAATATACGTAACTTTCGTGCCAAGAATTCTGGCTAAAAGTTGTCTGTCTTAATAAATACCCAGAACTCAAAAATTTTGCTTTTAAACTGTATACAATGTTTGGCTCAACATATGTATGTGAGACAGCGTTTTCCAAGATGAACTTCATTAAAAATAAATATCGATTGCGACTCACCGATGACCACCTCCAGGACTTAATGGCAATAACTTCCACCAACTTAACTCCAGATTTCAGACTCATTGAATTTCAAATAATATTGAATTTTTTGTCAATTACTTAATAAAAATTTTATTAATTTTTTTAGTTTTATTTATAGTTTGACATTTTAATTTAAAGCTTGGCCGTCAGTCATCGTATACCTACCTGGACCGTAACAGTTTTATTGATTTTTGAAACGGACCGCCAATAAAACTACTGGTGACCTTTTATTCTAGAGCATGACCCGATAATCAACGTCCTAATACAGCAAGGTTTACCATTAAAAATGTCGGAATCATTGAAGAATTATACAGTGAGGTTAGAACAAAGATAAGAATGGAAGCAGATGGAGAGTATTGTAGAACAGAGCGGGAAATAAAACAGGGAGACCCGCTGTCTCCAAACTTATTTACAGCCACATTAGAGCAAATCTTTCATAATTTAAAATGGGAAAGGTACGGGATTGAAATAAAAGGGAAAAGATTAACGAATCTGAGGTTTGTTGACGATATAATCCTGATAGTGGAAAGTAGTGCATCATTAAAGATGATGCTGGAGGAACTAAGCGTGGTCTAAAAATAAACTTTGGAAAAAGTAACCTAATGCGTAACAGAAACTCCGACATAATGCTGGGTGCCGAAAAAGTAAGATATACGAAAGAAGTTACGTACAGACAGCAAATAATATAATTTGAAAACAAAACTGAGAGGGAAATAAATAAAAGAATAGATATCGGATGGAAGTGCTTTTGGTCGTTAAAAAACATTCCGCCTGTGTTTAGAATAATTTGAAAGAGCTTCGTTAATTCTGCATTAAGATCTTTTCCTCTGTACTTCAGAAATTTATTCGTTATCTTGTTTGGGCCAGGGGCTTTTCGATTTTTTAATCTTTTTGTAGCTTCTACTATTTGTTCTTCCGTTAACTTTACGTGTGACCTTGTATTTGATACTGTTTGTTCTTTAGATGTATTGCTGTCTTCTGTGTATAAATTCTTGAAATAGTCCACCCATGTTTTTTCGTCTTTTCAGCATTCCCCACACCTTTCTTTGGATTCCGTAAAGGTCCATTTCTTTTGTGAATTTCGTGCAGTAGTCCTTTTTATTTCACAGATTCTTGCATTTGTTTTTTTATGACAGTGTACATATTCCCTTGTTGCATTGTTCTGTTATTCAGGTACTCTATATACGTCTCCGGCAAATTCCTCGAATGCAATTGCTTGAAAATCAAATTGCTCGAATGTAACTTTTCTCGAAATACAAGTTCCTCGAACCGCAATTTTTCGAAAATGTTTTGCTCGAATTTATCTGGACATTTATTTCGACATTAAAAAGGGAGCAGACTTTGAACGAATTACGGATAGAGCAATATGTCAGCGGTCAACAACACACCATAAGTCGAACAATATATCGTGATAGTACACAGAGACTTTTAAGATTAGTGAATAATTATGGACATGGCAGCAATATATATGATTATGTCCGTAGAATAGCACATAACATATCATATTAAAAACATATAATATTTGGTTTTTATAATTTTTAACTTAATCACATACCTATACCTATTTTTTATTAATAAAGGTTATAATTTGTAATTTGTGTTTTTTTTTTATATTTGATATTAACTTATTCGAGTTAAGGCTATTGCACAACTTTATTTTTTTTGAGCAACAGATAATCGAGAAATTGCTGTTTGAGGAACTTGCAATTCGAGCAAAGTCACATTTGAGCAATTGACTTTCGAGCAACTGATTTCGAGCAATTTGTTTTCGAGCAATTGCATTCGAGCAATTTACCTAGAACCTTACATGCCTTTCCTTTTTTTCTGCAAGTTCTTTTACCTCATAATTAAACTATGATTTTACGTATCTTTTAGCATTTATGTTTATTTTTCTGACACCTAATGCTTCATTTGCTGCGTGTTAATGCTTGTGGAGATCTTATTCCATCCTGTTTCCACATTATCTTCATTGTTAATAGGGTTAGCACTAAGTTTTTGAGATAACCTATTGGTATACAGGACTCTTGTACAGTGCCTTCATAAATGATCGAACTTTTTTGAATGGTCATTATTTTGACGCCATTTATTTATGTTGGTGGCACTGTAAGTCTATGTCAAATTCGAGGTTAGTAGTTTAGGTTTTGCGTCAGTCTGTATCAAAACTGACGCAACACCTAACCTGATAACCTCGAATTTGACATAGACTTACAGTACAAAAACGTTCGACCATTTATGAAGGCACTGTGCTATTGTCGATTTTTGTTATGAATTCTGGTAGTAGTTTTTCCTTTGGTTATATATTTAAACGTAGTTTGCAGAGAACTAGACGGTGATCATCTGCTCCTGCATTTGCCAACGTTAAAGATCTTACATCCAGAACTTGTTATGGATGCATCTCTCTGTTCGACATTATGTAATCTATAGTTGATGACTGACCCTTTGAGTGAGACCAGGTAATTTTATGTTGTGGCTTGTGCTTAAAAAATGTATTGTTTATTCTAAGACTGTTCTCTCAAAGCAAGCCATGAACCCAGTAGGCACTCTTAAAAAAGAAAGCGGAGAATACACAACGGAAGAGGAGACTTTATCTCTTTTGATAAAAACTCATTTACCCGGGGCAGTGGAACAACCTACTCTGGCTGAACCCAATCATACCCCTAGGAGGGAAGACTAGGAAACAGCTAAGAGAATAGTCAGCAAAGAAAGGATTAGATGGGCAACTAGCCTCTTCAGTCCCTTCAAATCTGCTGGAAACGGCGGCATACAACCCGTAATGCTGCAGAAAGGGATAGATATACTGCTGAACCCACTCAAAGACATTTTCCGAGCAAATCTTGCCTTGGGCTACATTCCCCAAGCCTGGAGAGTGACTAAAATAGTATTTATCCCTAAGCCTGGTAAGAGCAGCTATGCAGAAGCTAAATCTTACAGACCTATCAGCCTAACGTCATTTCTCCTTGAAACGTTGGAAAGATTAGTAGACAGATACTGGAGGGAGGAAGCCCTAACTGCACTCCCGATTCACAAATATCAACATGCTTATCAAACAGGAAAGTCATGTGAAACCGCACTACATCAACTAGTGGGAAAAATTGAGAGAACCTTGGAGTACAAGGAGTACGCAGTCGGAGCATTTCTAGACGTAGAAGGTGCCTTCGACAACACCTCCTACCACTCTATTGAAAGAGCAATGACAAACCATCAGATCGATAACACCACGATAAGATGGACTATGGCAATGCTCAACACTAGAGTTGTAAAATTCAAGTTATTTGACAAGGAAAAGACAGTGCAGGCGACAAGGGGATGTCCACAGGGAGGAGTTCTTCCTCCACTCCTGTGGTGCCTCACAGTTGATGAACTGCTGATCCAACTCAATAACAAAGGCTACTACACTCAAGGATACGCTGATGACATTGTCATACTGATTCAAGGTAAATACCAAAGAACCGTAGACAATGTAATGAAATCAGCACTAAACATAACCGAAGAGTGGTGTCTAGAGAATAATCTTAGAATTAATCCCAGCAAATCCACTCTCGTCGCTTTCACTCGTAGAAAGAACATCACAAAAAGAATCAACATAAAACTGTTTGAGACAAATGTCAACTGGGAGAACAAGGTGAAGTACTTAGGTCTAACCATCGATTCCAAACTAACTTGGAACTCCCACTTAGACAAAACAATCACCAGGTGCATACAAACATTAGTTATTGGGAAAAGAGCCATAGGTAGTACGTGGGGACTCAAACCGGAACTGACCCTCTGGCTGTACAAAACCATGGTTCGACCAATAATTTCATATGGAATAATCGCCTGGTGGCCCAAAATAAAACAAGCAGCTGCGATCCACAAAATCAGCAGAATACAATATCTAGCTAATCGGTGCATCACTGGAGCCTTTAGAGGCACCTCAGGACAAGCACTGAATGCTATTTTAAATCTGCCACCTCTGCACATCTTCTTGGAAGGTGAAGTCAGAATGGCAGCCTACAGATTACAAAGTACTGGTCACTGGATGACCACAGCTAATAATCTAGGACATGGCAAGATCATGTCACACATCAACAACCCAATATTAGAAATGGGTTCTGATCTTATAATCAAAGCCTATGACTTTGAAAAGAACTTTACTGTACACACAAGTTGGAATCCGGACCAACCAACAAATAAGAACATCATTTTTTACACTGATGGATCTAAGTTTGAAGGGGGTATAGGCTCCGGTGTGTACAGTACCAATCCTAGAACCAACGAAAAAGTCAGTCTAGGAAAGTTTTGTAACATCTTTCAGGCTGAAGTACAAGCAATTAACATATGCGCAAACATCAGCATAGAAAAGAAGCTGCTAAACGCTTTCAGTACTTCATCGAGATTGGTCAAGGAATGCAAATCCAAACTTCAAACCTTAAGCCAGGGAAATACAGTAAAATTATGCTGGATTCCAGGTCACCAAGGTACTGAAGGAAATGAAAAGGCGGACAAGCTCGCAAAAGAAGCAGCCCGTAATGCAATGACTTGTCCAGAACCTGGTCTAAGCATTCAGAAAAACCAAGCCCGCTCAGCCATTAATGAATGGGTTAATACCACGCACCAACTAAGGTGGAGAAACTACAATCAAGCAACACACTGCAAAAGATTGCTAAAAACTCCGAATCCACAAACCACCAAAACCCTGTTGAGACTGAACAGAACTCAAATCAAGCAAGTAGTCAGTCTACTAACAGGCACTGGAGCATTTAGAAAGCCCAAAGGGCTGACGTGCGCATGCCAGCAAAAGACAGTCGTGGAATCTAAATCTAATCTAATCTAAAGACTGTTCATTGTGCAGAAGTCGATTAGAACCACCCCATTTCTGTTTACATGGTTTTTGTTTAATCGTTGTTTTACGTCAGTGATTGGTATATTGCCTATTCTGTCCTTCATGTCTCCCATTATTAGGATTTTTTGTCCTTTCGGTATTTGTTAATTTCTAGTTGTAGTAGTTCGTAGAAGGCATCTACTCCATCTATTAGTTTGCCAGCATCAGGAGCATATACACTGTATATGTATATGTATATGCCCATGTTTATTACTACTTTTATAATTTTTTCGTTAATGTAGTAGTCTTAACACCTGCTAAAGCCCTTTCAGATGTCTCTTTTCCACTGTATATTAGCTTAAAGGTTTCCAACAATATCCTGAGTCCAAAATGGGCATTAATAATTTCATACCATATAATTTATTTGCGTCCGCCCGAGTACCACCCGGGCGCGTGCAATTTTGTCAGCAGCACGCGCCCGAGTGAGAGCCGGGCGTGTGCGCTAAGTGGTTATATCAATTTTAGGATCTAGATATGAAAAAAAGAGCAAAAGAATTAATGGGTGAAGAAGGGACTGAACCAAGTGACAACAGCAATGCGAAGAGGGCAAAACTTGACAATTCGCAAACTTAAGAAGATTGGAGTGGAAGAATGTAAGGATGGAATCTGTAGTACATTGAACTTTTTGTTACTTATTTCTGTACTCGATTCAGAAGGGTACTGTGCATATATGTGAGTGAATTTTTTTCTCGCAGTAATATATGCATTGCTTCTAAGTGCTTTAGGGGTAAAATTAAAAGTTTTGTAAATGCGATTATTTTTTCAAATTGATAACGTACAAATGCATGTGTTACCATGTTAGTGCCATGTTATGAATTAGTAGGTAGTAAGTGGAAACAAACCATAATCAATCTATTATTGCACTGAAGTGTGATAACGCTATTGAATGTTTGTAGTGTTTCAACAAAACAGCTGATAAAAAATTTAATTTAGAAATAGCAATAGTCAGTAGTAATAATAAGATTGACTATGGATTTGTAGTTGTATTGTCTAAGATGATTACGACAGTGCAGTCTGACTGACTAAAATCTATTTTTAATGTGATCTGTAAATATTACTGTGCAAGTATTTACTCATTTACCTGATTTTTGAAAAGTTTAAATATTAGGTATTATATAATTATACTGGAAAATTTTCTGTCTCTCGACGAACTTTGAGAGAAGTATACAGTGGAGTTTTCCATTTTTTGTGTGGATTCTTGAACACATTTGATTTAAGGTCCATATCGATATTTGCTTGTTTATTTAGTTTTTGTTTGCTTAGAACTTAAAAAAATAAGTAACAAATTTATATAATCTCTTTCCTAATTAGGAATGGTTCAACAGCTGTTTTAAACATAACCGGATATAAACTGTTGCAAACAAATTTTTGTTTTTTATTCCTTCTAGTTCACATCTTATATCGGTATCGGTATGTATGAAAAGTATTAACTAACTTTAGAAGTTTTGAAACTTTGTTTAGTTTTAGTTTCTTTAAGAAAATGAAAAGTTAAAATAGTAGATCAACAGTATAAATCATTCTACTATAAATTCACGTTTTATATAGGATGGCATGCAAAAATTAAGATTCTGTAGCTCAAATTAAGAATAAAACTTCTGCACGGTGTCTGATATTGCTTTGTTATGGCGTTACAGTCTTCCCTTAGAAAGGAGAACGTTCTTTTGAGATACATACATTTTTGTGAATAATTTAATTACTGCGACTAGATAGTGTTGTTAATTTGACTTGGTAGTTCATAGTTAACAGTAGTAAATTGTTCATTTTTTAATAGCCACAAAAATGTAATTGTCAGTTTGAAATTCAAAATATATTCATATTCAGAGCTTGCAAATATTCTTTGTACTGGTTTCTAACTCCAATTTAAAAAAAAATAATTTGAAATAGAATAGTTAATTAAGCATGGTGCCATTGTGAATACTCTAACTTTATAATGAAGCAAGATAAGACATGTGCATATAGGACTTTTCTTATTTGTTAATAACCCTGTTTAGTTATTACAAAAAGCTTAATAATTGCATGTGTTGCCAGTAAGATAAGTGTGCAGTATTAGTTGTGATCAGTAAAACTGCAACTGTATTATAGTCTGCATTAAGTAGATTATATCTTCTACTGTAATCTACAAACTTTGAGTTTTAAAATGTTCCTATTTCTTGTAATCGTTTTGTTTGTCTTAGTATTAGTTCGTTTCGTTTACATATATTGTTTTTTTATGTGTTTATTTTTTATATTTCATTAAATTTATATGAAATTCCAAGGTGTTTTTTATTGTTATCTTTAAACCTCTTGCATCTCATATAGTGCAGTGTCTTGGTAAATTGTTTCTAAACTCCTACATTTACTGGAATTATGCTCAAACTTTATATTTGTGGATTTAACAATCACACCATATCCGCGAAGAGCGCTGATAATAGATGGCGCTACCAAAATCTAACATGGCTGCTAAGGACGGGGTAAACAACGAGCGCCAATGTGATATGCAATTATGTCATTCTCATTTATCCTATTCGTTTGTGTTGACTTCCACGTGTTTAGCAGCGGTTAGTTTGTGTTAGATTTGAGTACCGATAAAGTAAAAATGCCCCTCGTAACACTGTGTGACATCTTCGAGTATGTGGAGAAAGGTATGAGATGCTTAAAGGAAGGTGAAGCAGTGCTGAATGCAGGACATGTCATTATGTGTGGCCTGAACAATGAAAATAATGACGAAGTTGATGCCCTGTGTTTGCAAACCACACTCGATTAAACTTATTTTAGAGTTGTGTAAGTTGTTCAGAAGCTTGGTTGTTTTTAACATGAAATTCTATTAATCAAACCTACTTACAGCTACTTCCAAAGAATGGAACTGCAAATGCAGTTGTAAAGCAGGTGCAGGAGGCAAATGCAAACACATAGTTGCTTGTTTATTGTTTATTAACAGGTTAGTCGTGCCCTGATGAAAATAATTATTTTTCCCACGCCCACATACGAAAGTGGCAGTTTCCATATCCATATCGTAACGAACGTGTTTTTTATGAAAAAGTGCACAATTCTCAGTTATATAGTGCGCTAAATATGTAATTTTAACCTAAAAACTGCTGACAATACGTCATTTTAACCTAAAAGTTACTGAAAAGGTCTTTTTAACCCAAAAACTACTGACATTGTTAGTTGTCACAGTAAAACTGTCATTTGTTAAATTACAAAAATGTGTCTTTGTGGTCATGGGAAAAATAGTGTACATAACTCGCTTGAAAGTGTATCGTATGCCACTTTCGCAGCTGGTTATGTAATATACTATTAATGTATCAGTATGTTATAATTTTCTAGAAATGAATTGGAACAACTGAGTTGCACGGACGTAGAGCAAAGGAAGCTCACTATAAACTCTGAGCATGCTGATGTAGAAGCAGTATCAGAGTACTGCCATGTGAAATCCACTACAGCTGTAAAAGGCATTCATCACATTACAGAGGAAATGATTAAGGACACGGTACAAAAATTAATAGTTGGTAAGCAAGTTTGAATGATTACATTTGGATTAATTACTAACAAAATATTAACCCTAGGAATACGTCATGGTTCTGTAATACACGGACTGGCTCAGTACCATTGCAAAATAGGCGCAATGAAAGGGTTAGGATATAATTAACATTTTACTAACTTATTTAGTAATTTTCTTGAATGTATCGGATTTGGTATTTGCTGTAATGACTATGAATTTCAGGTACACCAGATTCTGAAGCTGCAATACATTACAGCATGGAACGGAAATCTGTGCTCCTTCCAACCATGCATGTTGAAGAAAACGGGAGTGCCAGTCTCATTAAAGCACCATTAAAATTGAACTAGTGCTCAAATTTCAACGTGGATTTGCCAACAGTAGCGCTGGACGAACGAACAAGGGTATATTTCAATGAACACGTCGAGGTTAATTTAGAAAGATCTCTGAACTATGCCATAGAAACAACAACGCAAGATAACAATTTATGGAGGTGTTTACTGCAGTGCAGGATAACCACTTCAAGGTGCTACGAATTATACACTTATTGTTCTAACAAAAATCCAAATTGGGACAAAAAAACTTCTGCTTACCTATACGGAATATGGGAAAAGCCAGGAACCATTAGCACGAATGGCGTATGAAAAGCAGTTTGGTAAAATTTACCAAACCGGTGTGGTTATAAATCCTGTATTACCATGGCTGGCATGTAGTCCCGATGGATTGAAAATGTATGAAGGACGTTTCTACAAACTTGTAGAAATAAAGTGCCCATTTGCCGGTTCCACCAAATCTGCCAATGAAATTTTAGACAATCTACCATATGTGAAATGTGACGGGAAACAATTGTTTCGCTATTATTTAAATCCCAAACACATGTATTACGGGCAAGTGCAACTGTCGATGGCTATTTTAAATTTAGAACTTTGCGATTTTGTTATATATAGCTCGTATGATTGTACAATGTGTGTAATAGAAGTAGAAAGAGACGAAGTATTTATAAATTCATTAATTAATAAGTTACACTTTGTATACTTTACTTTTTTATTAAAAAAACTTACAATGTAGAAATAGCAAATTAAACTAGTTCTAAGGACATACAATTTTTTAATTAAATCTAAATATAATTACATATCTTTAATTTTATTTGCCACATGGATTATTAGAAAAAATCTGAAATTTACATAGCTAGCAGTATGTTAATAGTTAAATTACATTAATTCTAGGTGAAAGGTAGCAGTAAAGTTATAATTTTATTATATCAGTGTTATTCAGGGTCCGGCAGAATTCGAATTCGAATTTAAAATATTTTAATTATTTTTTCAAAAATGTAAAGTAAAAACTTGCCAATTTTAGCTACAATATAATTTATTTATAAAAAATATTAGCACTTGCTCCAAATTAATTTAGTTATTAT
This sequence comes from Agriotes lineatus, assembly GCA_940337035.1. Classification (NCBI taxonomy): domain Eukaryota; kingdom Metazoa; phylum Arthropoda; class Insecta; order Coleoptera; family Elateridae; genus Agriotes; species Agriotes lineatus. Next base: position 158,565 of record CALNHX010002439.1, read on the forward strand.
TCAGTGGTTGAAGGAATTGTTCACAAAACGTAACCCGAACTTCTAAATCTCGTAGTAATTGGTGCACGACTTGAACTTCGTAAGGATGACATTTTAAATCCTTTAAAATACAGCAAAGAGTTCCATTTGATAGGCCCAACTTGATGAATTTAATCAAATTAAGAATTAGGTTAATCTGTATTAGTGTGAAAATGAAGTTTGAGATTGAGTGATGTTATTTTCAAAACTTAATATCTGTAATAAATAAATTATATTGTAACTAAAATTGGCAAGATCTAACTTCACATTTTTGAAAAAAAATAAAAATATTTTAAAATTTGAAAGTTATTAACAATTTAAATAGGGTCGGTCATTCTGCCGGACCCTGTACAATACAATTAAACTAATATTGAGTCACGTTAGTTACCAGAAATGCCTTGTACTACATAAACTTATCTTTGGCTAAAATTGGAGGACCTAAATTACACAACGCAACGATAATTGTCATAATGTCATCCATGAATGGCAACATTGTCCAAAACACTGTACCTTTACAAATTTTAAAGACTTTCATTCTTTGCATTGCATGCTCCACATGTACCCTAGCTCTAGCTATAGATGCAGTTTTTTCAGCATCTGCTTTTGAAAATTGTTTCAAATTTCTTGTTAGAAAAGACGGATGAATTAATTGCGTCGCCTGCTTCTAATTTATCTATTAAACGCTCTGCATTAAATATAGCTTTATCAGAAGATCGACCACCATAACCTTTACTGAGGAATGTTATTAGCCCAGAAGGAACCACACCAACTAAGTATTTAACAGTGTGCTTTTCTTGTAATGAGAATAAGATTTAATTCTGCATTTAAGGCACTTACTTTTTTCAATGGGTATTTCAGTACAATCTAAAATTATTCTTGTTGCCTGATATTTTTCGAAGCAGCGCGGCATATTACTTAATATTTCTTCCTTTGGAGGGAACCTTATAATTGGTTTTAAAATAAACTTAATTTTGTTATTGTGGAACGAAAATAGGTCCGAGCAGCGTTTGTGCTGATTTGAAATAATACAGCTAAACTACTGAAAGTAAGATCTAATTTAATTTTCATTAGGGTCAGAAGAATCTTATTTTGACAGGATAAATTTGTGGTTGCAGATGAAACCTTTGAAATTGCCGTAACTAAAATGTTAAATACACTTAAATTAACCACCCCTGTTAAAGTTCTGCATTTGTAATCGTTTTCAATTAATCTATCTACATTTTACTTGGCAAATTCTTGGAAAGTGTTTACCTGAATAGATTTATCGTCACATATTTTCCTAAACACCACCGGATTTTCTTAAAAAAAAATTAAATTAGAAATTACTTCCGAGTTGCTACTGCTAGCTTCTGTACTTAATTCTAAATCAGGTTCATCTTCACAAAACTTGGGAATCTGTACCAACTGTTTTCTATCACTACGATTCTTAGCTCGTGCACAACGTTGTTTTATAGAGTTTTTATTAAACACACGATCGTGGAGCCCCACGTGTTACTTGTTAATCTTGAGTTTAGAAAAATTATTACGTGAAGAACTTGATCTTGAAAATATATTATCAATTTAATTACCTCTATAAAAGAAATCGTCGTCCTTAAAGTGCAAGCTGCATACTTTCATATGAGGTGAAACCTTTTTCCCCATTTTTAGCAATACTGCCCATTTCTTACGTATTACTTTATTCGTTCTAGGAAATTTGTGCAAACTAGTATTCTTGTACGTAGATGAACACTGCGGTACGCAACAATTGTTTTTACTTTTAGAAACACGTGAGGTAGTCGCCATCGCATTGCTTTTAAGTGATAGCTGATGGCGTAAACAAACTTTTACCCCGTCCCGATTGTTTGCGAGTTTTTACCAGGATCAGAAAATGTGTTATTGTAAACTCTCAATAAGGATTTAAATATCCCTTCAATATGAGCTATTAGCTACAGTAAATCCCTCAAAAATAATGTACAAAAAGTTAAAAAATACTTTATTATAATATGAAAATAATATTTGTCAAATATACAAATTCAGAGGCGCTACAAATACTTATTGTTAAAAATATATTAATCTATTAAAATTGCAATTGCCTGGATTTGAAAACAGAGTTCTAGGGAAAACCAGCATACATAAATCCAGAGCCAGTATGTATAGGAGAGTACCATCACGTCCGCCATGTTTATTCCTCTGTCATATGCGTCACTTTGAGGTTTGTAACACAATTCCGTCAACATGACGTTTGTTGGCATTCAAAACTTGACTTAAAATTGGCAAGACTAAATCTATGTCAAATTCGAGGTTAGCAGGTTAGGTTTTGCGTCTGTTTTGACACAAACTGACGCAAAACATAACCTGCTAACCTCAAATTTAATATAGACTTACAGTCTTAGTAATAAATGAAGGACTTGAAGTCTTCCCCACGAATTTAATTGCTTACAAACGGTTGAATAGTTTCGACAAATTGTCATCAGACGTAACATTATTAAAAGGCTAAAAATGATTAATGTTAGGACAACACTTAATATTAGAGCGAACGACTTACCTAAGGGTAACAATAGTTAGCTTAGATGAAAAATTGCAAGTAACATTTGGGGCCTGAAGGGCAAGTTACAAGTTGAAACCTTTGGAGAGCATTTCCGCAGGAATGTAACAAAATCATAAATTAGTTACAGCTAGGCGTTTGACCAAATCTCTAGGAGAACCATTGTAAAATGTTTCAATTGACATGGCGAAAAACAAAGTTGCGAAAATTACAAAACTGACAGGTTACAATCAAAATATATACTTACTAGGGAAGAAAATATACAAAACTTAAAGTTAGTGAGCAAATTTGAATTTACATTTTCCCTTAAGGGATGATGAACGTTCATTAAACAAACAGGGCAAAGGCCCACATCCTGTAAAGTACATTTTTTTTTCTATAATAATTTTCAAGGTCAACTTTCTAGGGGATAAGTTGCATTCCTGCAGGGTCCCTAGTTTTAATAATGTTGGTACATAGATTTTTAGTTCTTTTCTTCAACTAAAAAAATGATTGTCATTTTGACAGATATGTCATAATCATAATTTAATATCGCTTGCTTAATTTTTGCATTTAAAATATTTCTTGGTTTTCTTTTTTTATCCGTTTTTATTGTAGACCAGTCGATAAGTCTTTTAAAATGGCTGTTAGCGGGAGTAATTCCAGACAAGCTGGAATAAATTTTAATCTGTTTTGTTGGAACTCAGAAAATATATATTAGTTTTGCACCCCTTGACAGGCCCGGATTTAACCGCTATGCTTAAAAAAAGGTCTAAATTTTTATATTTTTCCTAATATTAGTGAATATCTCGATTAGTATCAACTTTTGAGCAAAATACGTAGTTGTCAAAATTAAAGAAGAGTAAATTCTCTACAAAAAATGTTCTATACATTTTTGTCATATTCGCTTGTTTCGAATTCATAGGCGTCGAAATATATTTTTTTTCGAGCATTTGCTTGTTACTTTCTTTTACGATAAAAGAAGTATTGGATTCACCCCAAAAATTCGAAATTGAGTTTTCAACAGTTCTTCACGTTTTAAAGTCCCCTGAACCAAAAAAACATGTTTTTGTTCATTGCTCTGTCTGTGTGTCTGTCTGTCTGTGTGTCTATTTGTGAGCAGAATATCTCAAAACAAAAAGAGGTATGACGTTAAAACTTCATATATAAGTTTTGTGTACTATCTAGATGCGACAGCAGGCTTTTGAAGAAAATCGCATAACCGGAAGTAGGTGTTTACTCTTGTGATTTTTCAGTTTTTTTCGATTTTTTCAAAAACGGCTAACGATTTTTTTTAAACTTTACATTTTTAATGTGTATTGATGTGAGCTAGGCAATTTTCCAGTCGAATACCTCTAAAATGGGTTTCTTTTGTTTTCTTTTCCAATTTTTTTATTAACTCCTATTTTAAATAGACACCCAGTATATTATTACATTATTGAGTTCAGCTTAAAATATTAGAGAAAATTTGTCTCTTGAACTAACGCTCTATTGTGTACGGTTTCTGTACAAATTGCAATTTTTGAAAATTTTTGACAAATGCTTGTATGTATGTATGTATGTATGTATAATACTTGCGGTGTAGAAGCTGGTGCTTTATGTGCTTGCATCTGGCGGTACAATGCTCAACTTGCCCCGGATTCGAGATACAAAGTTAAAGATTAAAAATCAAATTTTGGCTAATAGGCCAGTCGATAAGTCTTTTGAAATGGCTGTTAGCGGGAGTAATTCCGGATGATTCAATTAGGGACAACATTTTATTTCTGCATGCATTTAGTGGCTGCGATACTGTTTCCACACTATACAGGCAGAGGAAAATGAAGTTTGTTAAACTTCTACAGAAAGAGAAAAACTTACAGAAGGCTGTTCAAATTTTCAAAGACCCAAACGCGTCCCCAGAGGAAATAGATAAAGTGGGAGAACAATTTCTTCTTCTGTATGGATCAAAACACTGTGTATCATTGAACAGGTATAGATACCAGTGTTTCGTACAATCTATTAACAGAAGTTTACCAAATCTAGCATCATTACCACCAACCAAAGACGCAGCTCGCTCGCACTCGTTCCGTACTTACAACCAAATTCAGCTATGGTATGGAAACGAAAAATCACCTTTAGAGTGGGGATGGAGAAATTCAAAGAATGGATTAATGCTCATTCCCACTGTACAAGACGCAGCTCCCCAAGAATTACTGAAACTAATTTCTTGTAAATGCGCCAAAGGTTGTAATGTATCTTGTAGCTGTCGCAAAGCAGGTTTTCATTGCTCAGTAATATGTGGTTTCTGTCAGGGCAAATCTTGTTTGAATACTGTGGACGTGATCGAAGTAGACGACGAACACGACGACGAGGACTTGCATATCGATCTAGAACAATCAATAGAACATTGCCAAGATTATGAAGCAAATTCGGAACACGAGACAGATATTGTTGAAAGTCAAAGTGATATTGAACAACAACCAACATCAAAAAGGCAAAAAAAATTTATGAGCAGTCAACTTCAAAAGAAAATTGAAGTTAGCAAAGTTGGAATAGTGGATTAGGCCTATTGGGGATACCACTTAAAAAAACGCGCCAAGTACTCTACCTCTAGGTGGTGTGGAAGCGAGTACAAGTAAGCGACATAATTTCTTTACATGAGTAATAGAAATCGTATATAGTACGAACAAGAATTTTTTGTCGCATCGAACGTCAATAATAATTAAAAAAATCTGGTGTGATACACGCACACAACTTCCTTTCATAGTGATTTTATAATTAGCCAAAATTTGATTTTTAATCTTTAACTTTGTATCCCGAATCCGGGGCAAGTTGAGCATTGTACCGCCAGATGCAAGCACATAAAGCACCAGCCTCTACACCGCAAGGTAAAATGAGGTTATCGATTATACATACATACATAATTACATACATTCAAGCATTTGTCAAAAATTTTCAAAAATTTCAATTTGTACAGACCATACAAAATAGAGCGTTAGTTCAAGAGACAAATTTTCTCTAAAATTTTAATCTGAATTCAAGAATGTAATAATATACTGGGTGTTCTATTTAAAATAGGAGTTAATAAAAAAAATTGGAAAAGAAAACAAAAGAAACCCATTTTAGAGGTATTCGACTGGAAAATTGCCTAGCTCACATCAATACACATTAAAAATTTAATAAAATTGTAAAGTTTGAAAAAAATCGTTAGAGCCGTTTTTGAAAAAATCAAAAACAAAACTGAAAAATCACAAGAGTAAACACCTACTTCCGGTTATGCGATTTTCTTCAAAAGCTTGCTGTCGCATCTACATAGTACACAAAACTTATATATGAAGTTTCAACGGCATACCTCTTTTCGTTTTTGAGATATTCTGTTCACAGACAGATCAATGAACAAAAACATGTTTTTTGGGTTCAGGGCACTTTAAAATGTGAAGATCTGTTGAAAACTCAATTTCGAATTTTTAGGGTGAATCCAATACTTCTTTTATCATAAAAGAAAGTAACAAGCAAATGCTCGAAAAAAAAATATTTCGACGCCTATGAATTCGAAACAAGCGAATGTATGACAAAAAGTATAGAACATTTTTTGTAGAGAATTTACTCTTCTTTAATTTTGATAACTACGTATTTTGCTCAAAAGTTGATACTAATCGAGATATTCACTAATATTAGGAAAAATATAAAAATTTAGACCTGTTTTTAAGCATAGCGGTTAAATCCGGGCCTGTCAAGGGGTGCAAAAATAATATATATTTTCTGAGTCCCAACAGAACAGATTAAAATTTATTCCAGCTTATCCGGAATTATTCCCGCTAAAATGTACTTGTTGACTGGCTTATTGATGATGATGATTCCATGTTAAAAAAAGAAATTTGTCAAGAGTTCAAATTAAGAAACTTTGACATTCAAAATTGACACAACCATAAAGTTCTACCAACACGAGGGGTATAATAATTTCCTAGCGTTTTAATCACATATCTACCAACATTGTAACACTTTGACAGTTATTATAGAAAAAAAAACGTACTTTAGATGATTCCATTGAAAAGGAAGTAAAACAATTAATTAATCTGTCATAAAGCGGAAATTGTTAATAGTCAGCGCCAACTATGAATACCTAGACAAAACGCAGCTGAAGGCCTTACATATGTGTGAAACTGGTTGCCTATATAGCAGAATACAAAATCCCATATCAGTAAGCACAAAGCTCTATTAAATAATTAAACCTAAATAAAACTAATTAAGATATCTCAACGGTTTACAATTTATTTACATAATACGAAAATAATAGTATGGTTTCGAGAATATGAGCGTTCATGCGTGGTAATGTGCATCTTTTCTACAAGTCACTGATCTGTCAGATGCCTGCATAATACGACTTATAAAACAGAATATTTATCATTCATTTATTTTGACTAAATACTAAACAGGAACATTCCCGCCCATTGGGAAATTTCATTCTCAAATTTAGACAAAAAAGTTGGCATTGACAAAATACATTTCTACTAGGTTCTAATTATTATTATTAATCTGCCGTTTGACACGTCCTGAAAGCTGGTGGAACTGGTAAAAATTACGAATTACTGAGAAGGTAGGGGACGTTGTTTTCAACATTTGAGGATTTCTTATGCATTTTCTAGTGTGCATCAAATCTCTGTAATTTAGTAAAATAAACAACTGTAAAATATCATTCATTTGCAATATTTACACGTAGTTTTGTATAAAAGAAAACAATCGAATGTGGAAAACGTATGTATGTATTATCAATAACCTCATTTTACCTTGCGGTGTAGAGGCTGGTACTTTATGTACTTACATCTAGTGGTACAATGCTCAACTTGCCCCGGATTTGGGATACAAAGTTGGAGTGCGCCTTTTGTGCTTGCACAGCGATCATTGTGTGTCATGGTGATGTGATGACCTTGTTTCTCTATCTCTTTGGTCTGTGGTTTTGCGTAGAACAGTTATATTGGTGCCCAACTGTGAATGGTCTCACCGAGCCCGATTCCAATCGCCAAGGCTGCAGATAAATTCCGGTCCCCGCGGGATTCGAACCGAGGACTTGCTTAATGCACGCCTAGCGCCTACTCCACTGCGCTACGCGGCTTCTTATACGAGGAAAATGTATAAGTACATTAACATGAGCAATGTGTTAAATGCAGGAACCGTATGGATACTGGGCAAGTAGGTACCATTGTAGAACAGGAGCCACAATGAAAGAGTTAAGGAACATTTTTTTACCAAAATTAAAAACTTCTACGTAATACGTTATGAAAAGTTGTATAGCTTGACTTGTGTAATTTGCAAAGCGCTCTAATTTTGGCAAAACATTAAGACTTCAAACGATATCGTACTTTTCATAACTGATTACTATTATCCAACACATTATTATGAGCTACAATTATGCCGATTTCAGTTGAATTATGTAGGTCATAACTCACAGGTGATTTACATGTACTATAACTCACTCCTGTGTCACTTTGACTTTGAGTTTTTACAGCTGTCAATACAATTTTTTTTTTGGTATTAACTGCCGAAAGACCAGATTGGATAGGGTACGAAATGAAACAATTCGAGCGAATATGGAGATGGACAAAGATATTATGGACGAGGTGCAAAAACGACAACTGGTATGGCTAGGCCACGTCAACAGAATGGATGAAACAAGATGGCCAAGGAGAGTATTAAAATGGATCCCACCTGAAAAACGAAAAAGAGGACGCCCAAGACGAAGCTGGAGAGATGATGTAAATGAGGCTATGCAGGCGAGAAACTTAGATGAAGACACCTGCTATGATAGGAAGACATGGAAACTGGGTGTAGATAGACGGAGACAGCTGTAAACTTCCGCGTATATATATATATATATATGTGCACGGATATCTTACTTGCCTCCGAACATATGACAGACACCCACGCCTCCATGTCAAGGAACATGTTTTTCCATGTGTATTCCTCGTCAATCTCTTAAATAAGGTTATCGTAACAGAAGCATCAAGAGAGGGGTAAGGAATTTTGATATTTGAGATATACAAAAAAATGGTGCACACAAAATAGCAGCACAGCTCCGACTACACTGCTACAATGTGGCCTCCCATTGTATATCGCCGTGTTACACAATCGACATACTCACCTCCAGCAACGTTGCCGCTCTGTTGCACCTTTTGCCGAGGGAATAAAAGTAGCGCGTCGTTTTGTTTTCGGATTTCGGCACGGCGAACGTGATAACGTATCTAAACATCGCGCGGATGGCATTCTGCGTGTGTTAATAAATTCTTGTGGGTACCTAACATAGCTATATTCTACGAGGTACGAAGGCGGTGCACATCACACAGTAGGTCAAAAAGAGTGGCGACCTAAACTTACTTTTTTTAAACAGAAGCGTCGATATTTAGGTAGCTTACAAGGAGTTTTCCATTGAAATGCTAATAATTTTAATATAAAATTGTATGGATCTACCGCCAACGGTTCTGGAGATATTAACGATTTTATGGAAAAAAAAATGCTGAACTTTAGGAGGCTGTTGTACTAAGTAACAGGAAACAATTCAATGAAAGAGAACGTTATCAAAATATTATGGGGTAAAAGTTTCTTCACGTTTCTAATAATACTGAAACAATAAAAGGAAACATTTTCTAATGCAAATTGCATCAACAACGGTGATGGGATTCGAACTACATCGCCTGCAAATGCGATTTCAGTTCCACGCGTTTCTTCCACTGATCCGTGAAGGATTTCTCGGATCTGTGCAATGCATGGCTGTATTAAACAGAACACACTATTTGTTGCCCTTTTTTGACTCTTACAACATTTATCTTGTATCTCTTGGGTTCCATCTTCGTCAAGTGTAAAGCCTGAGCTATGTGCAAATTACTGATTTTATCTGCTTCTAAGTTAAAGCAAAATAAGCAACCATTTGTTTAGTGCCCACTCTGTATCTATATGTTGTGCCCAAATATGCCTTTTTTCTTCAAGTGTAAAAACCTGAGACTTGTGCAAATTATTACTTTCATTTAAGTAATAGGTCTTGAGTTAAAGCAAACATAGAAAGAATTTAATTTTCCTTATTTGCTCACCCTGTATATATTTCTCCGTATTTTTTTCAGCTTTATGCCAGGTAGACATAGAATATGCATGCAAAGTATCGTTTTCCTCCAAAAAATAGTTTTAGAGTTATACCGGCAAAAGACAGACGGAATTGAAAAAAACGGTTCTTTGATATCTAGGGACCCTGGAAGTGAAGATCTGAAGAAATTTCAGAAGGTAATTTTTTATCGATTACAATACGTTCTTCGTCTTTTAGACGAGACAAGTAAAAACTAAAAATTAAGATGCTTTAATTCAAGGGATAACAAAAACCACCTTTAGATTAATAAATTTAAATCTCTTTGAACAGAACAAAGAACCAGATTTAGACAATACAAATCCCGTAATGTAGATACAAGAAATAATGAACACGAAAAAACGAAAAAATCTGAATAAATTGATTCTACGAGTATTATCAAATGAAATCAGATTTTGAAAAAAAACAAACGAACACATCAAAATTATACAGTGGCCGCCAAAAAGTCGGCATCATATGGGAGTTTTTTATTATTTATTTTTGAAAAGATCTTTTTACGACAATAATTTGTGCTTGTCCAAAAACCTTTTTAGCCCCTATCATACATACCGAGTGATTTTAACTTATTTAGAAAATGACGTATTTCGAAATTGTCAAAATCTAAAAAGTGCTATTTTTCGGAATTTAAGTAAGATTTCAATGAGATTTCGTTAGAGTGTTAGTTTTAGCTAACTGAACAATGTCGAGTCCAGGAAACACACATTTTTCTTTAACTTTAGCTAAACTTTAATTTTTCAATTTTTTAAATATTTTTCAAAATTTCACATACCAACAGCGTGTGGCCGGCTGGTGCTTGCGTGGCGCCAGCAGTGAAGTGGGTTCAAGCCCCACACTCGAGCATTGATAACATCGTACGCTCTCGGGCCATCATACGAACACCTTTGATGATCGTGACCCCTGCGAGGGCATTCTTCCTTAATTCAAGGGGTTAGGCTAGCCACCTACCCCGGCCGTGGATTAAGATGGCTTATAAAACCGCACTCAAGTGTGTGAAAGTAATAGGCTCTCAGCCTATATTAAGAGGAAGAAGAAGACATACCAAAACTTAATTTTAAAATTAACATTTCTTTATGTGAAGACTAACGATTTATAATTGTAAAAAATAATATAAAATGTTAATTAGGTACTTCTTTAGATTTTTTATTATTTACCGAAAAGTGATATGTTCGCATAATTATGAAGTTTTTGATGCAAGGTGCTTTGTAAGAGAAGTATTTTAAAATGATAATTAATATCTATTTAAATGGCTTCTACGATAAAAACTCTAATCTAACCCTTTTAATGAATCCTGTAAATATTCTTTTACAGTTGTCTAAATGAGAAGATTTTTCTTTGTACAGTTTACATGTTCTAAAAATTCTTCTCATTCAGACAACTGTAAAAGATCGTTTACAGGATTTCTGTAACAGTAATTCGCTAACAGGGTTAGAGTTTTTAGAAGCCATTTAAATAGATATTAATAATAATTCAAAAATATTTCTCCTAAAAAGCACATTGCATCAAAAACGTAAAAATTATGCGAACATATCACTTTTCGGTAAATAAATCTAAACCAGCAACTAACATTTTATATTATTTTTTACAATTATAAATCATGAAAGTCGTTACATAAAAAATTTGAATTACAATATTAAGTCATGGTATGCGAAATTGAAAAATATTTAAAAAAAACGAAAAAGCTAAAGCTAAAGTTAAAGAAAAATATGTGATGCCAATTTTTGGCGGTCACTGTATACCCAATACCGCTAAATTGTCAACTATTTCTCCACTTCTTCGATGGGTATTAAAACTATACAAAGTGCTCGTAATTTGCAAATTCAATGAATTTGCCTTAGTAAATGAAGCACGCTATGTATCTCTGTATTTCTTAAAAACTCTTTCAATAAACTTTTGCCTAATAGCTTATTTAACACCCCTAAATTCAACTGGTTTTGAGATTTAATTTATTCCAGCATTTCTCGGTTTTTGTGTCAGCAATGGCTGGATTTTTATTTTCTAAACCTAGTTTGTGATTCCTTTAAATAAAGCATTTTAGGGGCCTTACATTGTTTTCTTATACTCACACTCGGATAGTTGGAAAACAGTTGAATTCAGAGTTATCCAGTAAGATATCAGAATAAATCTTTTTAAAGGGGCATTTTAAAATACCAAAATGTGTAGTGCGTTTCCTTTAAAAACCTTTGAAATCATGAAATTTGCAGATACCTTGTATAGTATGAATGCCGAGAATCACCATTTTACACTCGAAAGGTAATTCACAAAAAACGTATAATGTTGTATTTTTATTTCAGTATCTACAACAGCTGCCTGAAGTTTAGCATTTTGTGCATAAAATCGGTAACATCTCCAAAACAGTTGATGTTAGACCCATACAAATTTATATTAAAACTATTGGTATTTCAATGCAAAGCTTTTAACCTTCCTAAATATAGAGCAATAACTTTTGTTCGCCACACTTTTAGAGCCTTCCTGTATAATCAGAAATATTTGACTAATATGCAACACTTTCGTACCTTCAACTTTTATATAAGCTGTTTTAATGTAAATCTTCTAGTTTTAGAGATATTTCCCACCCCGCATCATTGACGGATCCTGTATTAAATGTTCAGTGACATGCTGTTGTATTGTATTTACTTAAATTCATTACTAGCGATAAGCCCCCGTGCGCGTTTGCCAAGTCTCTGAGGCGTAACAGTATGTTTCATAGATAGAGGCAAGTACTACTGGCGCACCTTGTTAGGTGTATATGTGTATTACATGGTCGCGCCATCTAGAATAACCTCTACCAACTGAAGTGTATAACTGAATATGTGCACTGTCAAACTCACCTCCACCAAAAAATGCTTGTTGCACCATCTGTTGAATGGAACACTTATACATGGGGATACCTAGTCGCCTCCGATTTTTCGTACTGGCCTCCAAAAATGAGGCCAGTTCTTCGTTTCGACGTATGCTTTCGGAGGCGAGTTTGACGTTTTGCATATATACCGGGTGTCCGTTCTCAAAGTCGAACATAGGCGATTAACATTGTATTGAACGTTTTTTCCGTTTCCTGCTCGCCAATTCAACTTACAGGAAAGTAATGGTATCAATGGAAAGATAAAATTATTACCCATCAAATGATACCAATCATAATATTCAAGGTGCGATTTTTATTTTAAAATACTACTTAAAAACTTGGGAATTTTTAAATATGTCATGCCTTGATTTTCAAGTTCGATAGCATTTGTCAAAAAAATTGGTAATTAGTTGGCGCAAATCAGGTATTTTCTGGCAACGTCTGTAAAAATTATCTACAGAAAAAGGAATTATTTCAATGAAGAACGAGTGAATGCACTAATGTTAATTGCCTATGTTCGACTTTGAGAATGGACACCCGGTATATATATATATATATTTACAGAGTTGTTGGATAAAATTTTGTATGGCATACATACGTTATTACAAATAATGCATATGAGAAAAGACCTCACTCAACGTGATGACGACCTTGAGGGCTCAACTTTTCTCTTGTAATAACTATTTTATCACTAATATTGTAACATGTTATCATTTCATAACTAGTTACGTAATGTATGATGTTTCAAAACTTCACTCAATTTTGAAAGTATACTTACATTTGTAATTTATGCTATGCTTAAACGTTGGTTAATAAGACGATTTTGAACCTCATTACTGACAAGAAGCATAAATGAAAAATGTACAGAAATAATCCCACCCCTAATCTTTATGGACACTACAAAAATGAATGGAATTTGGTTACCAAGGAAGTTCGTGTTCCGGTCCTAAATACTTTTATAAGTACATATCTAAGCAACTAGTCTTAGCGACCTCACTTCCGTCATCATTCCGAAGGCAAGATGGAACTCTTATCACTTCAGATAAGATTGCAGAGGAATTTGATCAACAGTTTCACTGAGCCTATGCGGAAGAACCCAATGGACCCTTTCCTAACATCATTGGTATTCCAAGACCGCAAGAGTCCATTACAATTACAACAGAAACTGTTGAAAAAGTTTTAGCTGATCTTAACCAACATTCAGATTTAGACGAGCATTACTCGCTCCCATCTTAGCAAGTATTCTTTTGAATTCCTTTGAAACTAAAATTCTCCAAAGTCTTGAAAGAAGGCCTTAGTATCAACAATTTATAAAAATCGAGATAAATGGTTAGCTGTATGTAGCAGTATATAGCTTAACTACTACAAGGATACCGCTAGGTATTATTAAAACCTGATAGATAGGCAACTTAAAGTGCAGAAATCAGTGTAAGGGGTTGCCTACTCTTTTATTAAATCAACAGTAAATATTTTAGAAGGATTGTGGATATATTATTAAAACAATAAATAACAAAAATTATTACTTCCTGTTTGGTTGAGAAAGCAGAAAGAAGCTTCTCTGAGTCGACGAGAAGCGATACTACTTATAAATCCTAGCTTAAAAAGGATACAAAGAAAATAGCAGATAGGATAAATCCAATGAACATTTTCTTTCTGAAAAGGGCAGTTATTACTTAACTGTTCTTAGGCCTCCTCGCTAGTTCCCAGCTCCTGGTTAGTTCTATGTTCATCATGGAGGGGTGTATTGATGTGCTCCAAGATGATTGGGAGGACGCAAGGGGAGAAATAAAAGAGGAAGGAGAACTTTGTTAAAAAACTTATTAATTGTTAGATGATTACTCACCCATCAAAGGCCGCTTCTTTGGTTCGACGATGGGGTTTTATTTTTAATATTGGGAAGATGAAGAGATCCAGATTCAAGGGTTCTCTGCATTAACCGTATGTTAATCCTAAATGAGTTAAAATTGGTTGGAGATTGTTTATATAATTAGACCACCGTCATAGCTTGGATATCGTTAAATAAGGGCATAAGCCATGATGCTAATAGATAACAAACTAGTTTCAAAGTAAAAGAATTGTTACTTACCTCCTAATAATCCTGAACGGGGACTTGAGCAGTTTTGCAGCTGTCAAGTTAGTATATATCAATTGTCATGTAGTAAGCTTTTAACCATAAGGGACTTTTCTTATACTCCCTGGAGTAACTTCAGTTAAACTAAATATAGATTGTTAATTGGGATTAAAGTGTTAGAAAGAGGATTGCGAAGGTATAGAGAGCTCTTTATATTTCCATCTAATGCGAGAGATTGTTAGTTAGATAAGTATAAGAAATCTCCTGGATAATCACAGGTTAATTAACTAAAACTAATAATTAATGACGTTTCTAACTTGTCAGATATAAACTGAAATTAGGTAGGAATTGCATAACATGTGTAATAGCAAAAAGGCATAAACTTTAATTAATGAAAGATAATTAATGAATTGTAAGATTGAGTATACAACCGATTGTAAGTATTAAAAAAAATTAACACTTGATAATAAAGTTATGGCGCCCATTTCTTCTTATCCTTTATCTAATAGACGTGTCTGTCTGGGACGCTGTTTTGTCCGGGACGCTGTTTCAGCAGCCAAACCGTAAGAGATAGAGAAAAAAGTTATTAAAGTTATATGTTTGGAATGGTCATGTCAGGTCAGGAACCGAATTTCAGTCACGTGACACTTCCGGTTTTCGAGAAATCACAAAAAGACCGTTTTTCAAATAGAACGCGTATTAAATAAAAACTGGTTCGGCCGCCAAACGTAGCTGCGACCCTCTGCGCCTTAAATCCTTGATCGGTTAGGCAACCACTTTGACACCTTCCAGGTCTGGGTGGTTGCCTAACCGATCGAGGTTTGAAGGCGCGTTAAATGAGACA
The DNA here is from genome assembly GCA_940337035.1 of Agriotes lineatus. Classification (NCBI taxonomy): domain Eukaryota; kingdom Metazoa; phylum Arthropoda; class Insecta; order Coleoptera; family Elateridae; genus Agriotes; species Agriotes lineatus. Next base: position 173,948 of record CALNHX010002439.1, read on the forward strand.
TTTGTCTCACTGGACTGCTAGTTACTGAACTAATACGTTTATGAGAAAGTGAAGCAAACTAAAAGCCCACAGTCATTAGACCCTAATAGCAGCCGTGTATTGAGCTAGTCGGAGACGCGTGAGCTTCCAAGGTAAGTTATAAAAAGGGGGTACACTGTAAACTATAGACCTATCAGCTTAACAACGCCAGTAGCTTGTAAATTTATGGAGAGAATAATTGTTAATCAGATTATCCCTTTTTGCAAGTAAACAAAGGTGTACAGGAAAATCAACACTGTTTCATGTCTGACAGATCCACTGCAACAAATCTTTTGTGTGCTTAGTGTCGAGGTACATTCACACGAAAACACAAACGTCACTTTGCTATTGCTGCTATCGCGCCAAATAGAATTGTCTAATTTCCAGATTTTCGGGTGCTGTTAATTACTTTTGATGTTCTTTGTTAATTATTGCTATTATTCTTAGCATTGCTTCTCTTTGGTAGTTATTTTTGTTTGTCTATTCGTCGTTTAAATTCAGGTGGCTTGGTTTTATAACCTCAAATCGTAAGTAAGTATTACAAGTTTTCTAAAATTTTTACTTAAGTAAGCTGCAGTTATTAGCATGCGTTAATAATATTTTGTGAGCATATATTTATGTAATACTAAATTAATCTTTTGCATAGGATTACAATTAGCTGTAAAGAAAGAAAACTTGTGCATTTAGACGTAAGAAGTATACTTAACTGCAAATGCTATAAAATTTTTAGATGAACAGAAGGCTTCATGAACGTGGATATTTACGGTAGAGCATGTTACAGAATTAGCAGGCGCAGGGACTGGGGAATCCATCTCTGTAATAGACACTTCGTAAGCAGTTTGCTACAATAAATAATACTTAAAAATAATATTATTTCTCAGCATTGTCATAAAAAACATAATGCAGGTACTAATACTGTGGTCTTTAATTTTTCCAGGTACTCGTTTAACATCTCCTAAGAAAAAGAAACTAAAGGGAAACTCTCATGAAAATTGTTCTTGATGATTCTGATTTGCGAAAAACGTTTTACGAAATGTACACTGTGGAGAATATGTGGAGGAAATAGTTTGACCATGTTTTACGTATATAAGAAGAAACGTGGAGAAATAATGGCTTAATGGATGAAATAAATTATAATTTAATTTTTACTGTCAATACGGGAATGTCAAATGCCAATGTAAGTGCCAGTGCTGCTTTTCTTTGTGGTAGCGACCTTAATGTCTTTTTACTTTGTCTAAAAACTTTGCAGTATTCCATATTAATTTTTATGATAATGATAATTAAGAAATCTAATACAATATTTATTTTAGTACTTTTCTAATATTTATTACTATAAAAATATGTATTGCATTATCGGTTGTTATTTACTATTATTTTTGTAACAATGAATTTATTTGTGTTATGTGTAAAGGAACTTCAAAGATTTTTAAAATAAAAGTTTAAATTTCTCGCGTTTACAGATATTTTAATTTTTCTGCGGGGTGCACTTGTGAAACAAAGCTAGCACCAGCCTCCCCTACTAGGGGTTTTTGTGTGTTTGGTGGCACTGTATACACTTTGCATCCTAAACCACTGAGTAGAAAGAATGTTTTTATGGTTTTTTGTGTTTATAAAATACTAGTGAGTCACCCGAACTACGCTTTGGTTCGCTAATTTAAGAGATTCATCAATATAAATAAAAAAAAGGATGCATTGGTCGGGAATCGAACTCGGGCCGCCCGCGTCACAGGCGAGCACTCTACCCCAGGACCAACCTGGGTTGTTTGAATAATGGGCCGCTATAATGATATATGAACATAGGTATTCACCCGAGCTAATAGCACACGGCGACAGCAGCTGTCACACCGTAGCCCACGGCGACATGTGCTCTGCTCCGCTGCTTAGAGAATTTAATTAAATTTAAACTTTTTCGTACTTTTTTAAAAATAAAAACCGGCCTACGATCTAAGTCTAAAAATTAGCAAACTTTTAAGCCATCATACAACTGAATCGGTCCAGTATCTTTGGAGGAGATAGCAAACAAACATAGAAAGATAGATAGAAAGAAAGAAAGAAAGAAAGAGAGCAACGATTTTATGTTATAGGATATATATATATGCAGAAACACCTGAAGACGGGAGTAGATCAAAACTCCCGAAACGTTGTGTGATTTACACCCTAGACAGTGGAAAAAGTCCGAAAAACATATCATATGCAGTTATTTTAAACTTACTAATCATTCTATACATAACATTATAACAGAAATAAAACAGCTCTTTAATATTTGACAATGACATAACACGTGTATAACCAAACATTTGACAATGACATCGATTGACAATTTAGAAATCTCAGTTGTAAACCTTGAATTCTAGATTCCATTAACACGGGATAACAGCGCCTCTAGTTGTAAATTTAGATGGACTGGACCGTCGCCTGCGTTGATTAACAAAAACTTCGTCTTTATGAAGCCTGCCAGCTAGCCGAATGTCGGTAATATGCAAATTAATGCCACTTCAGGAAATTGGTGCTGATTGACACCATCTGACAGATCACAAATTTTGTCTTTACGTGATAACCTTTATCCAGCCACAAAATGTTACCATATTTGATGTACATTCATGATAGGAGACATTTTTCCTATTCCTATTCCGACATGAAGGAATGCAGCAAAACATTTTCAAACAGGTTTTAACCTAACACGAGCTTTCAAATTTGAAACGTCAAATTGTGTGAACTAGCGCCAATGGGCAAAATATGAACTATTGAAATAACTGTCAAAGCAGTTAGCTGGCAGGCTTTGTGAACGTACTAAACATAACTTATCAACGCAGGCGACGAAATGGACAGACTTGTTATAAACAATCAACGCAGACGACGGTTCTCACAATTTGTGCAAAGAATTAAGATTTGTTGATTCGACAACACTGTTGAATCAACAAAGTAAAAAATTTGTAACATGGTTGTTTCCCAACAGGTTAAATTAGTCAGCAGTTGTACCGTATGAGTGAAAACTTTTAACCTCTAGAGGGCTGTGGATTTTTAAAAATTGAATTTGTGTTGGCAGTGATGAGCAAAGCTACTTATACTGCGTTCGGAAAGGTACCTCTGACAGCTCTGTTTCCTCGAGATTGTTCATTCATCTCAGTTCCACCTGCGCCGATGGCTATTATCGATCTCTTTCTGCGAATGATTTCGAGGAAACAGAGCTGTCAGAGTTACCTTTCCGAACGCAGTATAAATAATATAACCTATACAATTTTGACAGATAAACTTAACCTTTACAGGATGTTTAATGCCGAGCACTAGGTGGTGCTGTTTATGGAAAAGGCAAATCATTTTGAATAGCTGTAGTTGTTTTTGTTACTAACATTTTTATGTATTTAACAAGAATGTTTGTATTTGTTGAAATGTCAATCCTGACTTAAACTGACAGATAAAAAATGCCAATGGGCGCATTCAGACGACACAACAGTTGTACAACTGTTGAGTGAAATTTCCCTGAATGCGACCGCTCAGTAAAATGGATGTGTTTACCGCGCAAAACAAATTTAAATGAAGATTATTAGGTAATTATTGTTAGATAGTATCTATATAATTACCTACTTTCCTACTACACTAATTACTCGTTAATTTATCTTAATTATCTCATCAAATAATGTTTACTCCTTCATTTGAACAAAATATAAATATATTACACTTTATTTTGTTATTGATAGAATCATCGCTCATAATAGATTGGTTTATTTGGAAATTCGAATAAAAATGTAAATACATTATTTATTTCACGTATTACAGTTGATTTGTAACTCTTAACACAAAAACACAACATTCAGCTGTATTTATAGGTTAAAATAAACAACTTTTGACAGTTAGCTCAATGTAAATTGAAAAAGACCATTCAGCAAACCTACATCGCTCAAACTGAGCGCTTGTTCAGCGCTCACTCAACGGTTGTGTCATCTAAATGCGCCCAATGTGACTTTTACTACCACGACTGCCAACATTTTATGACAAAATAATTCCACAGCCCTCTAGACGTTAAAAGTTTTCGATCATGCTCTATAGGTAGTCACAATTCAAGACCTTACGAGACGGCTGTCTATTGCTTATACGGTCAAGATTGCTGTGCCTATGTCTCGTCACTATTTACTCCATGTTCAACAATAAAAAAGGCACAAGCTTTACTTACAAATATATTTAAAAGTAGTCGTCACATTCTGCGAACACTTTTGGACAATATTGTTTTGCAAATATACTGTACGGCACATTAGTGTTAACGTTGATTTTTGTGTTTATACTATGCTGATTCCATACATGGATCACGTAACTATTTTTAGTCATATTTAATAACTTGGCATTGTACGTGGCATCAAAGTACATAGTCCAGTTCCACCACGGCACAACATAAAATGCTTCAGGAGGATAAACTGTGAATCCTTGACAGTCTTTTTTTAACATGTCCTCTGCTTTTTTGGTCCCACATAGGTTTTGTAGTAACCTAAAACAAATACGAAACGAGAATTATAATTACTTAACATAATTTCATCGCAAACTTTAAAAAAGCTATCCCCATAAAATATGTTCAACTACCTTGTAATAACACCTGGTCCATTGAATCCCCAATCGTCACCTCGAAAATTTTCTTTGAGGTCTTCTACGCACAACTCAGCTAGGCGATGCCCTGTACCTTCGGGAGCAAAACTAAGAACTCCTGCAGCAACGTTCCTATCTGATTCAGAACCAGCATAATTTGGTGGTAAATCTTCCAGCGATTTTATTACAATTACGTCAAGATCTAAATAAATACCTCCATATCTCCATAGTGTTAAATATCGTAATACATCACTAGCATGAGACCGAGCATACCTCGAGGATTCTACTTTCCCATCTTTATATAAGGTTTCTACTGGCGTGTCTTTGGTATATTCTTCATAGTCCAGATGATGAATTTTAAGATTTTTGTATGATAAAAGGGCCTTTAGTATTCTATCCGATACTGTCCCTTCATATTTAATTACTCCCGGTGATGTAAATAGCAAATAAACATTAAAATTCGGGTTCATTCGTGCTGCTG